>LPNX010963987.1:0-17823 GCA_001517045.1 Pseudotsuga menziesii
CACTTTGATTGTCACACCAAAGTGGAGTAGGTTGCTGCTGCTCGAATCCAAACTCTGAAAGGATCTGTCGAAGCCATAAAGCTTCCTGACTGGCATTAACTATGGCTCGATATTCTGCTTCTGCTGAAGAAAGGGCAAGAGCTTGTTGTTTCTTACAAGCCCAAGTGACAGGTCCAGATCCCAGACTGAAAACATAACCTGCAGTAGACTTCCGATCATCAGGATCACCAGCCCAATCTGAATCAATGAAACCAACCAACAAAGTTTTCCCCCCTGTACTGTAATGAATCCCAAACTGAATTATACCTTGAATATATAGAAGTATTCTTTTTCCTGCTTTCCAGTGACTTTCATGAGGAGTTTGCATGTAACGGGCAACACGACCAACGGCAAAGGAAAGGTCAGGAAGGGAATGAGTCAAGTATAAAAGACTACCAACAAGCTGACGATACAAGGTGGCATCTACTTCAGGGGAAGTACAAGTGGTAGAAAGTTTGACTCCAGACTGGAAGGGAGAAGGGGTTGGTTTACAATCTTCCATGTGGAAGCGACGAAGAAGGTCACAAGCATACTTAGACTGGGAAAGAAAGATTCCTTCTTTGGTTTGCAATGCTTGGAGACCAAGAAAATAATGCAAATGTCCTAAGTTTGACATTTCAAAATTTTGCTTAAGACTGGATTTCACATGGGTTATAAGGTTAGGGTCACTACCAGTAAGGGTAAGATCATCAACATAAAGAACAAGTATGATGAGATGGTTTCCTACTTTCTTGGTATAGACATTGGGGTCAGAATGGCATCTAGAAAACCAGTGTCAAGGAGAAAGCTATCCATTTTGGCATACCAAGCTCTAGGAGCTTGCTTAAGGCCATATAAGGATTTCTTAAGGAGACAAACAAGGCTAGAGTTATTCTGAACATGTCCAGGAGGTTGTTCCATGTAAATTTCCTCATGTAAATCACCATGTAAGAAGGCAAACTTGACATCCATTTGATGGAATTCCCAGTTATGTAAGGCTGCAAGGGAAAGAATAAGGCGGATGGAGTTCATTTTTGCTACAGGGGCAAAGGTTTCATTGTAGTCAATCCCTTCAACTTGGGAAAAACCTTTGGCAACTAACCTTGCCTTAAGTCTTTCAACACTACAATCTGATGCATACTTAATTCTGTAGACCCATTTACATCTGACAATTTTTCTTCCTTTTGGAAGAGGAACAAGATCCCAAGTATCATTCACCATCAAGGAACGATATTCTTCATCCATAGATGCATCCCAATTTGGGTTTCCCCAAGCTTCTGCAAAAGTTTCTGGATCATGATTCTCGAAAACTTAAGCCAAAAGAGAAGAGGCTCACTGAAACTGAGAACGTCTTCAACGTTGATCTCTAGGATCATCGACAAGATCACCAGCTGCTTCACATGTTGAACGGACCCATCGAGGAAGTATTGGTGCTGGTGCAATTAGAGGAACATGAGCAGGCAGAGGTGGATTTTTATCCTCACAGTCATCATCAAAAACTGGAGTTGGAAACCTGTCAAGGAAGCTGGAGGAAGAAGAAGAAGGCACAATCGCTGAATCAGGCTCGCAGGCCAAAGATGGCACACCCGCCAAGTTAGGCTCGCAGGCCAAGATATTTTCATCAAATTTAACATCTCTTCTAATGATTATATCATGGGAATGTGGCTGAAGAAGTCTATAACCTTTTGCATCTTCAGAATATCCAACAAATATGCATTTTTCACTTTTAGGCTGCAATGCTTTCCATTTTTCATCCGGAATGTGAGCCCATGCTTCACAACCAAACACATGAAAGTGACATACATCTGGTTTAATTTTACTCCATGCTTCTTCCGGTGTTATACCCTGTAAAACTTTAGTGGGTGTGATATTAACTATGTAATTTGCACAATTTATGGCCTCAGCCCAATATTGAAGACTTAGTCCCTTAGATTGGATCATACAATTAGCCATTTCTTTTAGAGTGCGGTTCTTCCTTTCAGCTACACCATTTTGTTGTGGTGTATATGGAACAGTGTGTTGTTGTTGGATTCCTTGTTCAGTGCAAAAATTAGTGAACTTCTTGTTAACATATTCTCCTCCATTGTCAGATCTTAACTTAATAATTTGATGACCAGATTGTTTTTCAACAAGGGCCTTGTAGGCCAAGAACATGTTAAATACTTCGCTCTTAAGTTTTAGGAAGTAAACCCAATTGTGTCTGGAGTAGTCATCAATGAAAGTTAAGAAATATTTGAAACCAGAAAAGGAAGCAGGTGGAAGAGGGCCACACAAGTCGCTATGCACAAGCTCCAAGGGAACCGAGGCGTGCCAAGAGACATGTTTGTCAAAACTGTTCCAATGATGTTTTTCGAGTACACAACCGGAACAAACACCATCCTTGCAAGATACCAGCGGAAGACCAGTCACCATTTTGTCTTTACATATTTGTTGCAGTGAGCGATAATTTAAGTGACCAAATCGCTCATGCCAAATTTTTCTCAAGTTATCACTATGAGCAACAAAAACTGAAGGAAAAGGTGATGACCCAAAGTTGTTAAATTTGTACAACCTGGTAATATCATCAACAGTTCTAGTATCAAGGATATTTTGAGGATTTTTAAAATCTTTGATTACAACTTGGTGAGGTGTAAACGTCACAGTTTTACCTTCACCTGAATGAGTAATTTGATAGAATGATAACAAATTGCAGGAAATTTTTGGAACACATAGTACATCACTGAAATGACCATTTTCTATTGGAACTGTTCCAGATCCTACAACACTTAGAGATCTATCATCACCAACAAATATTTGTTTGGTGTTACATTCATGCATAGTAGAAAAGATGGCTTTATCCTTAGCCATATGATAAGATGCTCCAGAATCAATGAGCCATTCATTTGAGGTAGAAGAAGAAGATGCAGTATAAGAGTAACCAGAAGCACAAAGTGCATGTCCATGAGTGGTAGATTCTGAAGACGAATCTAGGCTGATGTGGTGCTTCTTTATTGCTGCTTCCAAGGCTGACGTCTTCTTAAAACATTTAGATTCATCATGATTATCTTTCCCACAAAAATTGCAATGACGCTCAGTCTTCTTTCCTTTTTGCTTGGATCATTTGTCATTTTTTAAAGGAGGAGCTGACTGAGAGGGTTTGGGACCCTTGTTGTTTGGATTATTATTGCGAGAATTTTGTTTCTTGGGAGGCTTGGACTTTTCTTTCTATTGGGACAATAAGGCTTTCCCAGATGTATCTGCATTATTAATTATTCCAAGATGAATGAGCTTATCTTGCTCTCTAATTAAGGAATCACAAAAGGATTCAAGGCTAGGCTCTTGATATCTAGCTGTTGGCAATGATTCTTTCATGGAGTATAATGTAGATACAAAAACAGAATATGCAAGTCCAAGTTTGGAAAGAATATGATAAATACATTGTTTGTCTTCTTTCTTAATCTTGCATTCTGCACATAATAGTCTAAGAGTTTTATACTTAGATAAATAGTCTTGAATGCATGAAAAATCATTGGGATTCAAGTAAATCAACTCATTCTCAAGTTGATGACCCCGAATTTCATTGTGTTTACCAAACACAGATTCCAACTTTTCCCAAGCTTTATCAGGTTCATCAATGTCAGATATGTGGAATCGCAAATCAATAGAGATTGACATCCCAATCAATCCACGAGCTTCATCACATCTATTTGCTCATTTAATTTTCTTATCATCATCAGTGGGTTCTGTTTCTTTCCCTGAGGTTATCCTGAAAAGTCCCCTACTTCGCAAAACATCCTCCATACGAGATTTCCATGAGAAATAGTTAGAACTTGTAAGTATAATATCAAAAGGGGCGGCCATATTGTAAAATACTGGCTGAAAGAACATAAACTAACTGTCTGGATGCAAAGAGCTCGAAAAAATATGCGGTTTTAAAAAAAATGACACTTAAAACTGATTTCAGATGATGAAGTTATGCTTGATCAAAGAAAATGTTGAAGATGTCCCCAATAGTGACGTGGCAGATATTAACTTGACCAACTAAAAAAAGAACCCCCCTCTTCCAAAGATCAACCTTTGACAATCACTTTACAATAAAGTTGCTTTGAAGTGAATCACTTTTGTAGAATAAGTGAGGTTCACTTTTACAATAATGTACTTTTAAATAGTGCGGCAATAAATTAAAAGACTTAAGTGACTCACTTTTATTTTATTTTATTAATGTGAGATGCACTTTTACAATAAAGTAACTTGAAAATAAAAAATTGCATGCACTAAAAGTAGCTTGATGAGACTTGAACTCAAGACTTATCAAGGTGTAAAGCAACTTTGGACCAAGTGAGTTAAGTTTAAAAGGTATGTAAAAGTATGGAAAGAGGAAGGGGGCTTTTGGTTTTTTTTTTTTACTCTCCTCTCTCGTTTTCCGTGCTTGCTTTCTTTTCCTGCAAATCACAAAAAAAAACGAAAAACAAAAAAAAAAATTCCACACAATGGGGTTAGATCTTGGTTAGCTTACCCGAAAAGTCTACATTTTCAAGTTTTCTCGTTGTTTCTGATTTGCCGTGATCGCACAAGGTGCACGGCAAAGAGTATACGTAGCCGAGAAGACAAGAAAAAAAACTTTCCCTTACTATTTCTGATTCGCCGCGATAGCGCAAGGTGCACGGAAAAGAGCATACGCAGTCAGGGAAGACAACAGTCCGAGACTAAAAATAAAATATCTAAGAATAGACTGATAAAATATGAGATATTTATAAAAAAAATAAAACAACTCCGTCATTGTAACATTATACCTTCAGATTTGCCGAAATGGGTGTTTCTGGAGCAAACGGAAACGGTTTTCAGTGAAACGAAAACTATTTCCCAATGGAAACGGTGCTCCGAACACAATGGAACAGCTCCCACAGGCCACAAATGCACAGAAAAATCAGAACTAGAAACCCTTTCAAAGTTTCGGCAACACCGGTTCCAGATCTTGATCAAAACCGAAAGCGGCTCTTCAAAAAAGCTCTGATACCATGTTAGGGTACATAGGGTACTCCCAAAGGATTGAACACCAAGAATAACCACTTCACACAAACAGATCACAGATCAATACACCAATGTTTGTCACATGGTTAAAACCCTCGAGAGGGAAATAGTCCACGGCCCCAACCAAATAGCTACTTGGAGCAATTTATTATGCAAAAGAAAGAAAGTTACATGAGCTTCTCATAATCGATCAACTAGCCAAGGAACCTCTATGCTCTTTAAATAGAGATCATAGACCAATCGGGTGTTAAGCCACGGATCAATGGTAGGTATGATCTAAGAGAAGTTGAACCGTCGGATCACTCTATGTCTAGAACATATCGTGACCGTCGGATTAGAATATTTACAAATGCATACTAAAGAAACACACTTTTACCTAACAGATATATTACACAAGTTGATCTTAACTAACTCCTAAGTGTCTAAATATCCTAACACTACCTTCAAAAAGCGTAGTGATGGACATAGTAGTGGCTGACATCCCACCTAAGTTTGGCCTCTTTTTATCTCTCTCATGGAGTAAAAGGCTTGGTGGTACCCTTTAGATGGACATTACATATGATACATTCCCAATGTTTGGAGGGGAGACCAAGAGACTCTACAGGGAGAACCAGTTCACCTACATCGTCAGTAATGCTAAGAACTCTATAAACCATCCCATATATGCAGTAGACATAGACTTTGGGGCATGCATCCTGCAGAAAGACGATTCCCAGCCAACATCCATGTAGATCACAAAGCCTACATATCAGCCACCTAAGGAAGTAACCACCTCTGTCTGGAGCATGTTTTTTATGGGGCCAGTACTCAAGCCTCAGTAGGTGCAGGTGTAGTTTTGATTTTTCCATCAAAAGAGGCTGTCCATTTGTATTATAAACTTGATTTCAAGACTACTAACATTATAGCAGAATATGAAGCATTGTTGTTAGGAGTGAAGGCTTCCAAGGAAATGCGGATCATGTCCCTGAAGATCTTTGGAGATGCAGATCTTATCATACATCAGGTCAACAACACTTTTCAAGCAAAGAATATCAGATTAAAGGCTTACATGGATGAGGTATGGAAACTCAAGGACTATTTCATGTTTTTTGACCTCTCATATATACCTGGAGCTATGAACCATCTAGTTGATTCCCTTGCTATATCTACAAGTATGTTTGTTCCCCCTTTTCCTCCTAAGCTAAGCTATGATATCCAAGTCAAGTACAGGCCATCCCTACTTGATAATGTGAAATTTTGGAAGGTATTTGAGAATGATGATGAGCTTAGTAAATTTCTCCATGTAGTAGATGAATTTTCTGATATGCATATTGATCAAGAAAACCTAAATTTGGAAGAATCCCAGAGGCTCAAGTTAAAAGATAAAGTAGGTAATCATAAAATTGTTCATTTTCCTAGCAATTATATACCTCGGGGTCTGGTACCCCTAGAAGAGCTATTTGATCATAATGATGTCCCCTTAAAACCTGCCAAAAAGGAGAGAGATCCTGCTGTCCAAGAGAAAAACATAGGTAGCCAGAGTCATCCAAAATCCATAAATTTGTCCACTGAGTTGACTGTTGATCAGAGGTCAAAATTTTGTATTCTGATGAAATAGTTTGCTGATATCTTTTCATGGGAAACAGTGACCTAAAAACCTATGACACTAATATCATCCAACATAGGATTCCCCTAGAGAAGGACACCATCCCTTTCAAACAGAAGCTGAGATCCATCAGTCCTCTCCTACTGCCTGTGATTGAGAAAGAAATCCAAAAGCTCCTTAAAGCCAAAATCATAATCCCCCTTAGTTATTCTAAATGGGTTTCAAATTTAGTGGTGGTAAGGAAAAAGAACAGGGAGATCAGAATATGTTTGGATTTCAGAAACCTGAACAAGTGCTCCAAGAAAGACAACTATCCATTACCTAAAACGGAACATCTGTTGCAGAGAGCCTCAGGGGCTAGTGTCATGTCATTCCTAGATGGTTTCTCTGGATACAACCAAGTTCTTGCGCAGCCTAATGACCAAGAAAAAACTGTGTTTACCACTCCCTAGGGCACCTTCATGTATGCCAAAATGCCATTTGGGATGATGAATGTTGGGGCCACATTCCAGAGGGCCATGGACATAGATTTTGTGGGGTTGAAAGACAAATTTGTTCTCATATATCTTGATGACCTCAATGTTTACTCCAATAGCCATGAAGAACATTTGCAATGCTTGAGGAGGGTGTTTTTGAAATGTAGAAAATTTGGGATATCTTTGAACTTGAAGAAGTCTCAATTTGCACTCAATGAGGGAAAACTCCTAGGTCACATAGTTTCAGCTGAAGGTGTGAAGATTGATCCTATTCGAGTTGAAGCAATCCAGAAGTCATCCATACCTAGGTCGAAAATGGATATTCATTAATTTCTGGGTAAGATAAATTTTGTCAGGAGTTTTACCCCAAACTTTTCTGAGTTGTTAAAGCACATAACCTCTATGTTGAGGAAGGAAGCTGAAATCAAATGGACAGAGCAAGCAAGAATCTCTTTTGAAGACATCAAGAAGGCTATCATGGAATCTCCCACTTTGATTAGTCCAAAATACACCAAGGGTTTCTACATTTTCTCCTTTGCATCAAATTTGGGATGAATTGTAACTTACATGGGAGAGGGAGAGCCAAATGCGAGTTTCATGGATACTTGGCTAGATTCCCCTTACATTTATGACATCTATGACACCAATGACGGAGATTCTATGACAGTTATGACATAAGTCAGATATGAAGGCTGACATACTAACATACTGACATTTTAGGACTGAATAGAGCATCTTAGAGGTCGAATTTGGGAGTTGGATAAGGCCAAGATGCTCCAACTCAAATTTGGGAGAAGCGGGAAGGTGAAGAGAGAGGCCACATGGCATAGCATGAGCAGCCACACCAATTCGACTTGGATTTGGTTTATGGGTTGATTTGGAACCTTATAATACTAATAATGTTTATAAAATATAGGGATCATCCATGATAAGAAGTTTTTTTTCATTTGTGAAATTGTCATTTGTGAATTGTGAGAGCTAGTCGATGACTAGTTTTCTTGCTTTAGCCAATTTCGAGGGTGAAAGATTCCCATCCTAGTTGGTGTTTGGAAAGGCCACTCAGGTATTTCATGGAGGTTTAATGGAGTCTTATTTGTAGGTGAAAGCTACAGGAATTTCATGGACATCTCAATATCATCTTGTTCTTGCCTTCATCTCAAGTTTTATCACTATATTTCAACTCTATGGAGTGAGTCACACTTGGTGAGCTATTCATCTCTTTGAGGGAGATTCTCTTGCTCCAATATTTTGTATTATGATGTAAATTCTATTTTATTTAATTTCAGAAATCTCTCATGTCGAAAATCCAAGATACCTCATCTATTATTTTCCAATGTTGAAGAAACGGTGTTGTTTCCCCAATACCTTGTTGTAAACTCTTGCAATCTTGATGGAATCAAATATATGTGTGCACTATTGATGATTTATGAATGAATGAAATTTAATTAAAGTATATTATTGGTTTCATGGTCTATAACTGATCATTTGTGGCCATTGGGTCGAATTTAATAGCAGTTGGGGCAAACTACATCTCATTTCCCCAAGGGTCCAAAAATAGTTTTTTATATCTGATTGAAAGAAGTGATAACCGCCATGGGAGTTCGATTGGTTATGCATATGAGTATTTGATAACGTCTTCTACACATCCCCTGCTTCAATTTGAGAATTTGAGTGAGTTTATGTACATTTGGGAAGCCATTCCAGCAATTACCCAGGAGGGATTTGAGCCCCAAAATTGCTAGTAAATTCATCTATCTTATTCAAAATTTGATATAGAATTGAAGAAATGATTGGAGGACCATAATACATACCTGAACATAATAATTAAGTTATTATATAATTCATACACCTTATCTGAATATTTGGGAGCAATTGGGCTGATTTGGAGACCAAGACATTAAAACTAGTCAAGAGCCAAAATTGTGAAAAAATTGGAAAATTGGGCATTTTAATAAAAATTCCAAAAAGGGGAAATTACAATAAAAGTAAAAGGTGGGGTTTCCCAAAGGAATTTTGTCACATCCCCAAAATTTAAAAAAAAAACAAATCTTATTGCGCAGTAACTCAAGTTTACTGTCGCAGCAAGTCTCCCAATAACACTTCAATGAATGATGTTCTTCATATGCCATGTCATCATGTTTTTGTTTCTTTGAAATTTCTAATTATTGCAACTTGCTATGAATCAGATTGCTTTTTACCCTTTTTATATATGATGTTTTTACTGCAGATCGTTACTCTACTCCAACGGGTTTGGACTCTAAGGGTACTTCTCCTTCATTTGCACCCTTACTAACATGAGTTTTTTTAGTCAAAACAAAAGGTGAGCCTTGTGAGAGAACATCTAATTTTGGTGACTTTGAAACCTAATTAGTGTTTGCAGTTACTTAAATAACATGTTTTAGGTAGATGCCTGCCTTGAAATCGAAGATTCTTTAGGCAATTCCTTTTTAGATTTCAAAGTCAGCCTTTTTTTAGAATGAGTAAAGATTATTATTTGAATCTTTAAAAAAACAAAATGTTTTTTCCATGGAATATTTATTTTTAGCGCTAGAAGCAAGAGGTCCTTTGAATTTATACATGAAATATTTTTCTTCCCATAATAATCAATAATCAGGAGTAATCTAAAACCTAGACTATTTACATATTTATGATAAGTGCAAAGCAAAAATGATGAGTAAAGTAGAGGCAGCTCCGGGTACACCAAACAAGTATTGATGAATGCACAACAAATGCAAATAGCTGCCAAGATAGACAATACTCACACAATTATTCTACAACATACAGACATATAATAAGTTGGACAAGTGCTAAAGTAGAGAATACTCACACGAAATTATTATGCAGCATTCAGACATGCAACATGTTGAACAAGTGATTGAACACAGAATTTGAACAAGAGGAACATAGAACAAACATATAACGAGATGGAAAAGTGTTTGAACACACAAAATTTTAACAAGAGGAAAACAAAACAAAGAAAATACTCTCTTTCTGTATATTCACTTTTGCACTACATTGAAGGATTACCAAAACCAATATTACATTTAAAGAAATGACATGGTTTTACAAAGATTTTTTTTTGTCTCTACATACATCCAGGTGTCGAGAGCCCTCCTTTCTACATCCAACACATTAAATTCAATATTTACAATGTTGCATCCAACACATTACATTCATTATTTACAACGTTGCCTCATAACCAAGGTGCTTGATTTTAGACTAATCGAGGTGCTTGATTTTAGAGTGAGCTAAAATCTAAATGATTTGCATTTTCTCTAGTGATTTTAGTCGGAATCCGATGTGTTGAGGCCTGGAAAATCGCAGGTAACAACAGTTAGGGATTCTCCCCAGTAAATGTTCCCAACAAGCCCGTTACTGTTTGGTATGGGGAATCCATCCGGTTTACGGTCCGGCCACCGTAGGTCAAGTAACAAAATAAAGGGTTTTACCGGTTACGGCCCGGTCCACCGTGTATATTTTTAGTTTTTAGTTTTTTAGTATGATATGCAAGCGCCTATCTAAGAATGTAGATTGATAGAGAATACGAGGAGCGGTCACAATGTGATGCGCAGGTTCTTACCTCTCGTCTTAACTCTCTCGCATCTAAATCACACACAGCAATAAACTAGAACTAACTATCTAACCTATCCCTAGGAAGCAAGATTATCATTTATCAATGAGTAATGTATCTTGCGTATGCATTAAGAAAAATCACAGATAGCTGTTACTTATTTCAAAACACATGAACATTTATAGATATATGAACAACAAGATAGCTTATTGTTTATGAAAAGCCTTCATTACTCACAGTGGAAATTTCATAGAATAAACTAGAGCACATTCGTAACAAGAACATAGGTTCAAAGAGTTAGAACGATCTCATAGTTAATGGATAACAGCTGAAAACGAAATAGTTCACATTCAACAAATCCATAGCACAACATTTGAAAAGTTCCACCAAGCTTTCTCCAACAAGAAACTTGTAATTCTTATTGCAAAAGGAAATAGTTCTTCTTACAACATGTTCTCACAAATCTCATTGGAAAAAAGTCCTTTCTTCTATCTAACTCTCCTATACTTATACTACAAGCAAAACTCTTGGGCTGCCCCTTGGTGACCTTTGGGCTCCCCACAACTGTTCAGTCCCACAATTTTGTCTTTTAGTGAGTGCTCATGATTTATACAATACATTACATTTCAGATTAATATTTTAAGAGCACTTTATAAAAAGGGACCAGCTTGGTAATTGATGAACATTTCCCAATCCCGAGCCTCTACTGCTATCGATCAGTTTGAGATCTCAGACCCTTACTTTCTTCTTCTCTTTCTTCATCTTTGCTTCTTCATTTTCTCTTCCTTCCTTGCTGCCTCCTTTCTTCTGCTTTGTCTTCTAGACATATCTTCTCTACAGCAGCAATCACCCTGTCATGAATAACCAGTTCTTAGATCACTTATAGTTTGACAAAGTAACACAAACTATATTAAAACATACATCTTGTAAACCGAACTATCAAAAATATTAATGCATGAGAAAAAAAAATGATAATGCAAAGAAAATCTTGCAAGTTCATATCTTAAACTCCACTAAATCCACTGTCCAAAACAGACTCTTTATCTCAATCCAGGCCGCATCTGGACCAATTCGAAATCCTCTGATGAAAGCATGAATCATGACAAAGTAACCGCCATCAAAAAATAGAGTAAAAGCACACAAGAAAGGCGGGAAAACCCTCACCGGTGGGAAAAATACTAAGCATCGGGCGAAAACAAAACTCTCATCGACGGGAAAAAACACTATAAGTCGGATGGTTAGTGCACTAAGGATCCGCAACAGTGGAAACCATATAAACTAAGGATTCTGGGGAAAAATAAAACGTCAACGAAATAAGCATTAAAAGCTGTCATCCATGCATCGGAGATCGGAACCATTACCCACTAAAAACAATGACATCGACGAGCAGAAGGACTAACCATAATGCGTCGGCATAATAGTTAAGTACCCAACCGTAACGGCGGGAGACAGGTAGACTAAAGGTTCCGCAGCAATAGAAAACATCGGCAATCAGGACCTTTAATGATTAAGTATTGTCGAGTTAGAGCTCAATGCTGCCGTCGTGTCGGCAATGAAAAGGACTAGCCCTCCGATCGATAGTCATAAGCTATTTCGATGGCGAAAAGAAAGAAAATCAATTAAAAAGAAAAAAACCGCGTAGTCGGCAGGATATGGGCTTTCAATTGGGGTGCTTGTTAACTACCATCCGAAGCGGCGGCAACGCAAAAGTCTAAAGCTCCGACCGTGATAAAACAAAAACGCCGAAAGTCAAAAAGTAAAAGTTTTTTTGAAAAATAAACAAAGGAGATAAAATCCCATCAATGAAAAACATGACTTTCCATCAGGACGTTCATTAGTTAGTTTTCGCAATGGTGGCTGCATAGAGAAATACGGCCCCGATTCACTGTTCAATAGACTTTCGACAGCGAAAACTTATCGAAAAACAAAGCGTTTAAGTGTTCAAAAGATTCTTGGTTGGGCAGCGATGAAATCAGTTCATTTAAACTCCAAAACAGCAGCGGCATAGAGAACTAAAGTTTCGACTCAAACTTCAACTGACTTCTGATAGTGATGAAGGAAATCATCCAGATCAAAAGGGCATCATTTTCAAATCAAACTTTAAACTCCATAGTCAAAAGCATTGGCAAACAAAAAGCAATTTTCCGAAAACATGAAAACAGTTGACCTCAATTCAACTTCAAACAATCCAAAATTGTAGCAGAGGGAAAAAAGAGTTCAGCAACCCAGGCAAGATAAAAATTAAAAGGAGGGTCCAAAATTTTAAAAAATTTGAGAAAAAAGTTGCAGCCGCAACACGATGATGGGAAAATTGTTGAAATTGCAATTTCGGTTGCTAGAATTGTAATTTTGACTATAGGAATGGATTCAACGACCTCAATCATCTCCAGGGGCACCTTGATTATGCAATTCCAGCAACCCAAAACCACGATTTGAAACATTTTTGCTAAAAAAATGTTGAAATCAAAATGCAAATCATCTAAAATTTAACTTACTCTCTCAAGTCTTGATTCTTCTCCAAGTTTCTTTTTCATTAAATGCAAACTCAACGGTCATTAGAGTTAGGTATTATCTCCAACAAGCTTGAGTGAGTTGGGCAACAAATGATTTCCACCAAGGGTGAGTGAATTTTGCTTTAAAACTAACATTCTCCCACTTTAAGTTGAACGAAAATTAGTGGGTAATAAGCTACTGCATTAGATGAAATATTTGGTATTGATCCTTGTCCAAACCTATGCATCAAGTCACCTGTTGGCCTTCTAATATTTTACACAACTTTTGCTTGTCCTCTGATAGGATTTTTTAATTTTATTTTAAAACGAACATTCTTCCATTGGAAGCTAAATGAAGGCTCCTAAGTAATAATCTATTGTAGTAGATGAACTCTTTTCTATTGATACTTGCCCAAACCTATGCGTCAAGTCACTTGCAGGCCTTCCAAGCTTCTACATAACTCTTACTTGTTCTTTGATAATATTTTTGTAAGTATATCAGCAAGGTTATCATATGTATGGATATTTTCAAAGATAACTACCCTTTCTCCAACAACTATCGAATCTAATGCTACCCAAATTCAATGTGCTTGGTTCGTGAATGGAACGTTGGGTTTTTTGCTAAATAAATAGTACTATGACAACACATATTTTTCTTGTTTTATTCCTATATCTCCAAGAAATTATTGTATCCACAACATCTCTTTGTATGCTTCCATTCCAATTATGTATTTTTCCCTTATTGTGGAAAGAACTATGATTTTCTGCAGTCTGTACACCCAAGACACTATTGCACCTACAAATGTATATAAGAAACTAGGGGTGGGATTTTTAGTGTCCACATTTCCAACTATATTTTTAACTGTATAGCCTTCAAGAAAAATATTGTTATTTCCAAAACACAAACAATTGTGGCTCATTCCCTTGAGATACCTCGAAATACACTTTATCGCTTGCCAATGTTGTTTTCCCATATTTTCAAGGAACCTTCCATGAACCTGCTCACTACTCCAATTAAATATGCAATATTTGGTCAAGTACATACCATGACATACATTAAGCTGCCAACTCTTGAAGCATAACAAATATTATTAATTTCCTCCTTCTCCTTGTCATCACAATGGAACAAATCGACACTCAATTAGAAATGAAGTGTAGGGGGTTTAACAATTACCTTGGTGTCCTTCATATTAAACCTTTCTAGCAGCTTCTCGGTATTCTTATCATGTGATAACCACAACTTTTATTCTTTATGTCACATATGATATTCCTATCCAATATTTGTTGTGTTGGACCTAAATCATTCATTGTAAACCGACTACCCAAATCCTTCTTCAAACTACTCATCATATTCTTATCCTATCCAACAACTAACATGACATCCACATATAACAATAATATAATGTGTGTTCCCTAGTCATATCTCTTGATGTAGATGCAATGATAAGCCTCTAGTCTATTAAAACCATTCTCCAACATAAATGAATCAAATTTTTTATACCACTGACGAGGTGCTTATTTCATCCCATAGACACTACTACATTTTGACCAAAAATCCGACGGCCGTATTGTCAGATTTTCGACACTTCCCTGTCGCATGTACGACACTATGATTTTTTTTAAGCGTCGGAAACTTTGCGTCGGTTATCCAACAGTTGTTTAAGCCGTCGGTTAAGCGACACCTTAGTTACCGTTGGTTAAATGTAAGGTGTCGTTTAAGCGCCATGGAGAACCGTCGGTGAAGCGACGGAGATAAAACATACGTGTCGGTTTAGCGATAGGGATAACCGTCAGTTAAGCGATGGACAGAAAGATTAAGAGTCGGTTTAGCGACAGGGATAATAATTGGTTAAGTGACAGATATACATACTGAGCGTCGTTTAAGCGACAGATAGAACCATCGCTTAAGCGACGGTTGTTGAAATTTTTTTTTAAAAAAATTAAAATTTTTTGACCTCATAAAGAATAACAAAAAAAAAAGGTACATGGCTAGCTGTAGATCATAGATCGCTGGCTATGGCATTATTCACACTGTATACAAATGTTACCACTGGCTGTAACATTCTTCACATGATCTGCTAAACTTTCGTCAGCCTTCTCCTCGCCGAGACTCACAAATATTCTCAGTACTTTGCCATTTTTCAATTTAACAACTCTTTTGTCTAGCTTTAATATTTTTTTGCCTACATTTTATCTTTACCATTAACTTTTGAAGCTGCCAAACATACCTTCATTTGATGCCATACAAAGGGACCACTGCTCAACAAACTTATTTCCTTGGGTCTCCGTTTCAAATTTGAGGTATTTTTTGTTCACACTAGGACATGCATTTGCTGGATTGCATACAATTCATGCGCCATGCTGGGAGATTGTTTAGCCTCCTCTGATACTATGTAAGAAAAGTACAGTGTACTTGTACAACCATAAAAAAACAAATAGGTGTACAGTAAAGATAGAGTAACTAGCCGAAGGGAGCCTACCATGTAGATTCATGAACCACTTTCCCAAATAGATCAATTTCCAATGCAATATATATGTTAGCAGAAGTCATTAATAAATTATAATATTATAGTTGGTCACATGATAGTCACACATCACCAACATTAATAGTCATTTCATTATTAACATTCATGTGGTCACAAGCTAATATTGACAGTAAATGGTGGAGCATGCTGTTTGTTCCTACATTACCCTCCTTTAAATGAGAGTACCCTCCTTTAAATGAGAGCTCCAATAAACTATTAAAAATCTTTAACATTTGATCTGCTCGTCTCTATCTTCAAGATCACTATTTGCCAAAGATCAATTTTTGCCATCATCCTAGATGAGAACTGCAACTGTAGAAGTGTGACCTGCTGATCCAAAATCAAGTGCCATAACCAGTAACCACTCATATCAGAAGCTCCCTCTTAAACTCCTCCTAGACACTATGGGAGAAACCAATACAGTCCAGTGGTTAATTCCACAAATTGGAAAAGTTGTTTGCAAGAACACTAATCTCCCACGTACAATCGTATATAACAGTACTTAACAAGTCTCCAAAAACCAAATTTCATTTGTCTTGTACTTACTGACAACTGTACGGGTACCTAACTTGAAAAGAACTCCTCTTAGGTGGCAACACATAACACAAAAAAATGAGAAATCCATTTCCTCCAAGATCTGAAAGGTTGCAATGCACAATTTGAATGAAATTAAATTCACAATTTTAGACTAATGGATTATAGAACAACGAGTCACATCATAATTGAGAAGAGACGATCAATTTTTAGTAAAGTTTGGATGCAAACAACATAATTGATCTCATCAATTTAAAATCTTTTATGGTGGACTAGTAATATAATCTGCACAAGTTTAGATCTATTTCCTTAATCTGTAGTAATATCATATATGTGATACCTCCACTAGGAATCTGCTGAAGCAATGGGAAGACACAAATGCAGGTTTATCTCCTTGTGCACATGGATTAACATAGAAGGCTGGTGTTGATTTCTGGATTCATCATGTTCATGACATTGATGTCGATGTTTCAACTTTCATTATCTAGAACATTCTGGGTATGGCTATAACACCCTGAGCAGGACCATCATGGTGTGGTATTAACCTTACTTGAATACAAAGTGATTTATGAAGGATATAAATGGCATCTAGATCAAATAATAAAAAATAAGTGAAAATCATTAAGTTCAAGTAACACCATTGCAAGGAAAAAACGTTGTCGAAAGATACAAGTTTTTTTGCAAAGAAGATGGATCAGTTAGTTTTTGATGAAGTATGGCACTGATCTCAATATCGATCAATGTTGCCAATGTCATTTTGGGAGAATATATTGCTGAGTGTCTGGAGGTAAGCTTATCGGAATTATTGTGGAAGATATCTGAAATTATTGGAAAATATTGGCAAGCATAAACCTGGACCTCAAAAACTCAGAAAATATCAGAAACATTGGCAACTTCAGAAACTCGGAAAATTTTGGAACTACAAAACAACAGTCACATTAGAAACGTATGAGGGGAATGCTACAAAAGAACCGAAAGAATATGTAGTATTTTCCAAGTATATGTAGTATTTTCGAAGTATGACAAAAAAGTCTTTAATGAGACTGGTTATCACATACATGTCTAATGCAAACAAGCAGAGACATGTTAATTACAAGTTAAAACCATGGGGGGACACATTAATTACAAGTAAAACCAGGGGGGTGCATTTGGCTTTGGTGATGAAGGAATTGAATTTGTACTGGGAAGGAGTTCCACACCTAGACAGTGCCAATACTTGCCTATCACACAGTTGCTGAACATTTGTGATATATATAAAAAGCCCTTCCGTAATCTAGAGCACTGGCAAAGTTTCAATTAGTAGTGTTGTAAACGTCATCTTTATGTTTATGCCAACATTATAAAAGAAATGATTATCAGACAGATCAATTGACACAACCACAATCACATTTTCGGATACATGGGTTGCTTTTCGGTATTGGCCGAGTTTTTCCAAAACCAGTTCTTTCGGGCTTGTTTGAAGATTGTGTGCTCAAATAGAAAATTTTAGCAGAGTATGGGGGCAACGCATGTCTGTTTCTGTGGCAGATTGTGTTTATGATTCTGGCTGAGATCATTTTTTGCATTGAGATTTAAGCATTTTTTTGGTATGCTCGCTTTCAACTGACGTGTA
>LPNX010963987.1:23256-74125 GCA_001517045.1 Pseudotsuga menziesii
TATAGTTCAATCTGGGGCCTTGAATAGCAGAAACCACAACCCCAACTCTCCTAAAGCAAGGGGATGGATCAGAAATCTCTCCTAAATCTGCATGTTCCTCTAAATCTAGAAGGGTATCTCTGTAAATAAAGTCAAGGGATTCTCAACGCAGAGGCAACTCAAGGGATTCTCCACGCAGTCTTAACACAAAGGTCACACCAACTTAGGGTTCAAGGTAACCCTCGACACTGGACCAACTCCATGTTCAAGAGAGCAATCACCAAGACACATCGGAACAAGCCCTAAGTTCGTTATCCAAGTTATCTTCTTCAGGCCAGACCAATGTGGCTCAAGATCTACGTCTCTCCTACACATTGGCTTCGTCCTTCCATGCCAATTCCATGGACATGAAAGCATTAATTTTCAAGACTGTGCAGTTATGAAAGCAATAGTAGAGCTTACTATCCGATGGGGGATATTTCCCTATCTCAGCCCAATAGATACAGATATCAATCTCAGTGCTTCAATATCCTTTACGTTGCAGCAAGCGTATCAAGGTTTCCTCCTTAAAAGGAGTAGTGTTTCAATTGAGGGAGGTTACAGTGGAGATGCAAAAAACTAAGAGCCTCACACAGAGATGCAAAAGTTGAGATCCTCACGCAAGTCTCCAACTAGAATTCTTCATTTCACGCAACAGTTGAGAGGGAATTCACCACCCTCACACAAAGGAGAGAACTCGATTCACTCAACAATGAAGAGGTGAGTGAAAAATGGTTGTTGTCAACAGACTGTTTTGCAAAGCATTGAGTCCGCATTCTTTTCTTCTGCGAAGTTACCTCCACCCTAACAAAAAGGAGAGAGCTCGATTCACTCAACAACGAAGAGAAAATTTAAAATTGGTTGTTGTCAACGCCGTCGCTTAAGCGGCGCTTTATTTATTTATTTAAAATGAGGGTGTACCATTTTATTTATTTATTTATTTTTATCTAAAGGCTCCGTCGCTTAAGCGACGCTTACTACTAATGCGTCGTCGCTTATCCGACGGTTATGAGAATATCCGTCGCTTAAGCGACGCTTATGGCCACACTTTCAAATAAAAAAATTATCTTTGTGATTTTTGGTAGGTTTAAGAAAATAAATCCACACGCCGTCGGATTTTGGATTGAAATGTAGTAGTGAGAGGCTCTTCTTCAACCTACAAACCAAGCTCTCTTTATCTTTTATTTTGAATCCTTATGATTGCTCAATACTAATAAATCTCCTATTTTGATTTTCCATCAAGGAAAGTTTCCTTTACATCTAATTTTTCACACTCCAAATCTAAGGCAACAACAAGACCACACATAACTCTAATAGATGATATGCTAACAACATTTGAGAAGAATTTAGTGAAATCAATACCGGCCTTTTGGTTATATCCCTTGACCACCAAACTTTCCTTTTATCTTTCCTATTTCCCTTATCCCCCATGCTTAATCTTGTGCACCCATTTGTTTTGTAGGTCTCTTCTATCTTTTGGAAGCTTTACCAACTCCGAAGTTTCATTTTCCAAAAAAGACTCCATTTCTCCCTCCATTGCTTTCTCCTATTCTTTGTTATTCTAAACTTTACAATATTCCTAAAAACAATTAGGTTCACCTTCATAAGTTAATAAAATATAATGTGAGGGATGATACCTTTATGAACGCTTATGAGGCATGGTGTATCTACGAACCAAATGTGGTTGTGTATTTTCATATTGGAATTCTTTTAATGCTTGTTTTAGACACTGAGAGGGGGGTTGAATCGGTGTGAAGCCAATTTTAAACTGTTCTTAGCTTATCACAGTTAGCTACCAGATCATCATTCCATTAATCTACCAAAATCATTTCATAAACATCTTTCACTTCATCATTCACATAGCATAAGAATTTCATTCATAAAGAACCATAACACAAAAGAACACAACACCATATAATTTTGTAATCTTTTTATATTGGTTTTGGTTCGGCTACAACCGTTAGGAAAAATCAGCACCTACTGATATGAAGAGCACCTACTCTGCATCCAGGACCCTGCCTGGTTTTCTTAGACCCTACTAAGAAGGGTTTGAGGTATCCTAACCTCAAAAGCAAGTCAAGATTTCATTTACAATTAAAGTTCACCGTCATGTCAACATCATCTGTTTCTTCAATATATTCTGCTGCTGGTCAATACTGCTGATCATCTGCTCATCATCAACGCTGCTCATTGTCTCAATCTCTACTCATCATCTCTGCTCCTCACCTGTACTCATCTAGTCATCAATCACCAATGTCTGCTCATCTCTGTTGTTCACTGTCAAGTCATCATACAACTCCTATCACTAATCATCAATCTCTGCTCTTTATCAAAACTATTGCTGCCATTCTATGCTTGTCAACCCATGCTGCTCAAGTATATCAGAGACACTGCTGCTCTCACTAATCATCTCCATAGTCAACAACATCATGTCATCAGACTTCAAGTGTGGATGCTATAGCAGGCTTTACACAGACTGTAAAGAGATCATCACCAATAGGTAGACATCAAACATAGAAGTCCATTATAACATCAAGGTATCATCATAGTGAATCAAGACATTATCATAGAGTAAAAGACATTATCATCAACATCATATCATAAATGTGTATAGACTGTGTGTATCTATGGAAGAGCCCTAATCAAAGACATAACTTAGACTCAGAAAGGCTTCATGGAAGTATCACACATCCCCATCCTTCTTTACCTTCTTTCGCACTGTTCTTCAACAGTTCTTTGTTGCATCTCTGCTTCAAACCTCAGTCACCACAGGCATATTGCTCTTATCAACAAATTTACTTAAGTCTGTCACAATCATTGCCACCAAACTTAACTGCAGATAAATTCAGACTTTATGATACCAGACTTCACTCATTCCTAACTAGAGTTACATACCTTGGATGCTCTTGGAGAATGCCAAGTCTGATTTTCCTCATCTTGCTAGGGAAGATACCTTCATCTTTCACTTACCTTGGTTAAAACCTGAATTTTCTCTTCTTATCTTCAGTCAACTTATTAAGGTCTTCTTAAGCTGTGCATGCGTCACCTTAAGCAATTAGGGCTTCAAGCTTATCACAGGATTTTTCTCATGCCCATGTCATAGGTCTGCTCTTGTCAAATGTCACCAATCACTGTCAACTATCCAAGTCAATTAATCATCACCGCCAAGAACATCTCTGCTACTGTCAAAGCAGCCTATACCATTGTTTTGTAGTTGTCACAACCATGTCACTGCTTACTACATACTTGACTGTATCATCATCACACACTTGTTCCAAAAGGTTTGTCCATTCAGTAGATCTGGGTTGTGTTTGTATCCACACTTCAACTCCAAACAAGTCTTCAAAACAAACTTACCCTATGAATGCCACTGTACATACAACTTTGCTTCAATCTTGGGTTGTTTCAGACACTCACAATACACTAATGTTGTCAATAAATTCAGACTATATTTAATGCTTTAAGATTGCAAAAATCCTTTACTGTGTATTTATTGTATATGTATCATAAGGTAGAAGAATCATTGTTTCACCACCTCACTGTATCATTGTATGCAAATACTGTTGGTCAATTATATATATATATTGAATATACAATCACTGTATACTGTACATTACTGAACATGTTCATGTATCACTGTTTTATCTACCTCAACAACATCATCATCACTCATGTATCAACATCACTGGTTGGAATTAGGGCATCATTATAAAGTGTATCATCAAGGTTTTGCAATATCCAAGAATATAGTGTCATGTTTCCATCATCATGGAGTATGAGTTATCTTACCTTTCATTAACACTTTTCACTCACATCTGGGATATTTATGACTTCTGTAGGAGGCCCTAGACTCAACCTTTGAACTGTAAGGTGTAGCAATGCTTCCAATTACCACGAATCTGCTGCTGCAAAAGTCTGCTTCTAAAACCCAAAATTCCTCAATGCATACTTTCTTGCTGTCACGTGCTTCTCATTTGTTGATTGTATGGATCAAGACCTCAAGTCTTTTATTATGCTGCTATCATAGTCACGAGCTCTCTTCTTGTCACAACATTTGATTGACCCCACCCAAGTCCAAAGGACTGCTGTAAAACTAACTTGAGACCAAAAAGGTGACTGTTGGAAAGAGAGGTCTGTTGTAAACACTCCTTCAAGGTTCGGGTCTGTGGAGGATACCACCTCAAATATTAGGGTCTGCTGCTCCCACATAAATTTGACTGCTCCTGCTGTACAGAATTATTTACTCCATTGCAGTTTCTCTTCTAGTGGACTATGGCTGCCTCAGTCCACTTTTAAACCAAAAAAAAAATAGAAAAATCACAAAAAAAAATTGTCTGCTCCTATGTTACTACTGCCATCCGAATTTCCTCAGTAATAACGGTCCGAAATTCAGAGCTCCTCCAAAATTTCACCTTGCAAAAATGAAAACTTTGAGAGGGTATTTATACTAATTCTCCTCCATAATTTTGGGGCTGACATGCATATATTTAATTTTTTTTTTTTTAATACTGAGCCAACTTGCTATATTGTTTGACTGAGCCGACCTTGCATAAATGTTTGACTGAGCCGACCTTGCATAAATTTTTGACTGAGCCGACCTTGCTTGGTTTGCAATCTTTGAAACAAAATCAACAAATTAGGCAAGGGCTTCATCATTTTTATTTAAACTGTTGTAGCTTTTGACCAAGGATTCCATGCATATGTACATGTCCACGATTTTCATTAGCTTCTTAATAAAACCACTTATATGCAAGGGTTCCAAGATCCAGGCTTGTGGGCTAAAGAATCAAGGACTTCATCATAAAAAATTCCAAGGCAATCTTCAAGGGCTTCAAGAGCTTCTCCATCATCCACAAGGGCTTTAGCATCACCACCAAGGTTTTCATCATCATTAGCAGGGTCTTCAACATCTTCAGCAAGGTCGTGGCATCAATATCCAGTCTTGTGGGTACAGGGACCTTGTCAATTGGGTACAAGGTGCTTCAAGACACCAACCCACTCTGTAAGGGGTCCAAGGCACTACAAGGTGGGACTTGGTGGCATCAATGACATCCCGTGGGACCACTGCAAGTCCATGTTGGCATCAATGACAATTTCATCAACAATCTCCCCCTTTTTCATTGATGACAACAACTCATGCTCCCCCTATAAGCATGCTCCCCTTTTGTCTGCATCTCTCCCTTTGTCTTCATTTCTCCCCCTTTGGCATCAATGGCAAAGGGTGTCCACATACCTGAGTCTGAGATCTCTGATCACTACTGACTACTCCCCCTGTCAATATGCATGATCCTAGGACCTGTCTATATGCCTGGAGTAACCATCCTTTCTCCTTTGAGTTCATTCTCCAGCATCATGAACGCAAGGTGTGTTAAGGTCTTTGAGAGACCTTACACTTGGCTTGCTGTATGGCAGCCATCCTTCTTGCTCTGATCAACCTCTCCTATCTGCAACTGCTCTGTCTTCCTCATCCATACTTGCTTCTTGACATATGTCCTTTGAGCATTTGTTCCTTCATTTGTACTGGCTTTCCTTGATGAGTTGTCTAGGTAACTTCTCAAGGATTGTTTTCGTGTACTCCAACAATCTTGAGCTTTGTGCCCAAGTCCACTGCAACTATAGCACCTCATCGTACAACAATGTGCAACAATGTGACCAACATTGTTGCATGACCAACATCTGACTGAGCTGTTGGAGCTTCCGACACTTCTTTGATCAACTTCATTTCTCCATGCTTGAGAGTGTCCTTGACTGTAGACATTTGTCTTCTGATCTTCAAATATTCTTGCTGATGTGTATAGAGTACTTCTTCTTGTTTGACTTCTTTGACTGGCACATTCATGGGCTTTGTGTCCAAACCCACTGCAAGTGTAGCATCTCAGTGTGTGACATTTGGCAGCAATATGTCCGACTTGATTGCATGTCCAACATCTAACTGAGTCATTGGGGCTTTCAGCCCTTCTTCTTCCATAGAACCTACAATCCATAGCCTTATGACCAAAGTTAGAACAATAATAACAATAACCATTGAATCCACTTTCATACCTGGGTCTTGTAGTTGATTCCTTTATGAAGTTGCTTTGATGAACAGACCTAACTCCTTGCTTCATCTTTGAACTTCCAAAGTCCTTGTTGATATGTGCAGGTGCATGGGGAGCATCTTTGGACGTTGACGGACCTGCTTCTGGAGTCTTCGGAGACCAAGAGACATCTTCAGATTTTTCTTTGTTCTTCTTGTAACTAAGACCGGTTTTGTCGAGTGGAGATCTTTGGCAATCTAAGATCTTATCTAGGACAATTGAACTGTCCTGGAGCTTGACAGAGCTGCTGTTGAACTTCTCATGATGCTTTGATTTTTCCATCTTCTTTCTAAGATTGACAATCTCAAACTCATGCTTCTGATTTGTCACTTCTTTTTCTTCCAATTGATCTCTTAATGCTTCTTCTATTCTCTTGGCTTCTTCAAGCCGAGTTTTCAGATCAAGATTTGCCTCTCTTGCTTCTTCAAGTATTTTTGAATCTTTATCATGGTTCTTTTGTTCTAGGGTTAGATCAATCAAATCAATCTTTAGCTTTTCTTTTTCTATTTCCTTTTCCTTCAGCAATTTCAGCCAACCTACTCCTTCATGCTTAAGTTTCTTAAGCCATTCCTTTAGTTCAACATTCTGTTTTTGGATATTATCCATATAATCAAAGGTTGTCGTCCTAAACATCTTGTAATCAGATTGATTAAGATCAACTTTGTTCAAGTACCAATCAGCTCTGAGATCTATGTTGCATACATAGTTTATAGTTCTTTGTTTAGCTTTCAACATTGCTTCATCATCATCTGCAAGAACCTTCTCAATTTCATCACACAAGCTATCATAATCACAAAAGTTCATACCTTTATTGGAGTCCTCTTCTTGTTTGTCTTCTTCTTGATTGAGCTCTTCTGGGGGCTTGTCTTCTGATCTCTGATCTGCCTTTTTGGGTTCTGGTCTTGCCTTCTGATACTCACTCTCGAGCTTGAACCATAGGTCTTTTGCCGAAGTGTACTCTCCTATACTTTCCTTCACTAAGTTGGGAAGTCCATCCATGAGGAACTTCAAGGCTGTAGTGTTGTCCTTCTTCGCTTCCTTCTGTGCAGCTGGTTTTCCTTTCTTGTTTGACGGAGCGGGTGGATTGATGACAATTTCCCAAATACCAAACTTCTTTAGATAAGCCTTCATTTTGCTCCTCCAACTGAAATAATCTGTAATATCAAGTATAGGTACGTCATTGCTTGATGGTTCTTTCTTTTCCTCCATTGTGTTTAAGGATCTCCTTCAAGCTTGCTAGGCTTGTGACGAAGGCCGGCTCTGATACCAATTGTAGACACTAAGAGGGGGGGTGAATCAGTGTGAAGCCAATTTTAAACTGTTCTTAGCTTATCACAGTTAGCTACCAGATCATCATTCCATTACTCTACCAAAATCATTTCATAAACATCTTTCACTTCATCATTCACATAGCATAAGCATTTCATTCATAAAGAACCATAACACAAAAGAACACAACACCATATAATTTTGTAATCTTTTTATATTGGTTTTGGTTCGGCTACAACCGTTAGGCAAAATCAGCACCTACTGATATGAAGAGCACCTACTCTGCATCCAGGACCTTGCCTGGTTTTCTTAGACCCTGCTAAGAAGGGTTTGAGGTATCCTAACCTCAAAAGCAAGTCAAGCTTTCATTTACAATTAAAGTTCACTGTCATTTCAACATCATCTATTTCTTCAATCTATTCTGCTACTGGTCAATACTGCTGATCATCTGCTCATCATCAACACTGCTCATTGTCTCAATCTCTGCTCATCATCTCTGCTCCTCACCTGTACTCATCTAGTCATCAATCACCAAGGTCTGCTCATCTTTGTTGTTCACTGTCAAGTCATCATACAACTCCTATCACTGATCATCAATCTCTGCTCTTTATCAACACTGTTGCTGCCATTCTATGCTTGTCAACCCCTGCTACTCAAGTATATTAGAGACACTGTTGCTCTCACTAATCATCTCCATAGTCAACAACATCATGTCATCAGACTTCAAGTGTGGATGCTATAGCAGGCTTGACACAGACTGTAAAGAGATCATCACCAATAGGTAGACATCAAACATAGAAGTCCATTATAACATCAAGGTATCATCATAGTGAATCAAGACATTATCATAGTGTAAAAGACATTATCATCAACATCATATCATAAATGTGTATAGACTGTGTGTATCTATGGAAGAGCCCTAATCAAAGTCATAACTCAGACTCATAAAGGCTTCATGGAAGTATCACACATCCCCATCCTTCTTTACCTTCTTTCACACTATTCTTCAACAGTTCTTTGTTGCATCTCTGCTTCAAACCTCAGTCACCACAGGCATATTGCTCTTATCAACAAATTTACTTAAGTCTGTCACAATCATTGCCACCAAACTTAACTGTAGATAACTTCAGACTTTATGATACCAGACTTCACTCATTCCTAACTAGAGTTACATACCTTGGATTCTCTTGGAGAATGCCAAGTCTGAGTTTCCTCATCTTGCTAGGGAAGATACCTTCATCTTTCACTTACCTTGGTTAAACCCTGAATTTTCTCTTCTTATCTTCAGTCAACTTATTAAGGTCTTCTTAAGCTGTGCATGCGTCACCTTAAGCAATCAGGGCTTCAAGCTTATCACAGGATTTTGCTCATGCCCATGTCATAGGTCTGCTCTTGTCAAATGTCACCAATAACTGTCAACTATCCAAATCAATTAATCATCACCATCAAGAACATCTCTGCTACTGTCAAAGCAACCTATACCATTGTTTTGTAGTTGTCACAACCATGTCACTGCTTACTACATACTTGACTGTATCATCATCACACACTTGTTCCAAAAGGTTTGTCCATTCAGTAGATCTGGGTTGTATTTGTATCCACACTTCAACTCCAAACAAGTCTTCAAAACAAACTTACCCTATGAATGCCACTGTACATACAACTTTGCTTCAAGCTTGGGTTGTTTCAGACACTCACAATACACTGATGCTGTCAATAAATTCAGACTATATTTAATGCTTTAAGACTACAAAAATCCTTTACTGTGTATTTATTGTATATGCATCATAAGGTAGAAGAATCATTGTTTCACCACCTCACTGTATCATTGTATGCAAATACTGCTGGTCAATTATATATATACTGAATATACAATCACTGTATACTGTACATTACTGAACATGTTCATGTATCACTGTTTTATCTACCTCAACAACATCATCATCACTCATGTATCAACATCACTGGTTGGAATTAGGGCATCATTATAAAGTGTATCATCAAGGTTTTGCAATATCCAAGAATATAGTGTCATGTTTCCATCATCATGGAGTATGAGTTATCTTACCTTTCATTAACACTTTGCACTCACATCTGGGATATTTATGACTTCTGTAGGAGGCCCTAGACTCAACCTTTGAACTGTAAGGTGTAGCAATGCTTCCAATTACCACGAATCTGCTGCTGCAAAAGTCTGCTTCTAAACCCCAAAATTCCTCAATGCATACTTTCTTTCTGTCACGTGCTTCTCATTTGCTGATTGTATGGATCAAGACCTCAAGTCTTTTATTCTGCTGCTATCACAGTCACGAGCTCTCTTCTTGTCACAACATTTGATTGACCCCACCCAAGTCCAAAGGACTGCTGTAAAACTAACTTGAGACCAAAAAGGTGACTGTTGTAAAGAGAGGTCTGCTGTAAACACTCCTTCAAGGTTCGGGTCTGTGGAGGATACCACCTCGAATATTAGGGTCTGTTGCTCCCACATAAATTTGACTGCTCCTGCTGTACATAATTCTTTACTCCATTGCAGTTGCTCTTCTAGTGGACTGTGGCTACCTCAGTCCACTTTTAAACAAAAAAAAATAGAAAAATCACAAAAAAAAATTGTCTGCTCCTGTGTTACTGCTGCAATCCGAATTTCCTCAGAAATAATAGTCCGAAATTCAGAGCTCCTCCAAAATTTCACCTTGCAAAAATGAAAACTTTGAGAGGGTATTTATACTAATTCTCCTCCATAATTTTGGGGCCGACATGCATATATTTAATTTTTTTTTTTTAATACTGAGCCGACTTGCTATATTGTTTGACTGAGCCGACCTTGCATAAATGTTTGACTGAGCCGACCTTGCATAAATTTTTGACTGAGCCGACCTTGCTTGGTTTGCAATCTTTGAAACAAAATCAACAAATTAGGCAAGGGCTTCATCATTTTTATTTAAACTATTGTAGCTTTTGACCAAGGATTCCATGCATATGTACATGTCCACGATTTTCATTAGCTTCTTAATAAAACCACTTATATGCAAGGGTTCCAAGATCTAGGCTTGTGGGCTAAAGAATAAAGGACTTCATCATAAAAAATTCCAAGGCAATCTTCAAGGGCTTCAAGAGCTTCTCCATCATCCACAAGGGCTTTAGCATCACCACCAAGGCTTTCATCATCATTGGCAGGGTCTTCAACATCTTCAGCAAGGTCGTGGCATCAAGATCCAGTCTTGTGGGTACAGGGACCTTGTCAACTGGGTACAAGGTGCTTCAAGACACCAACCCACTCTGTAAGGGGTCCAAGGCACTGCAAGGTGGGACTTGGTGGCATCAATGACATCCCGTGGGACCACTGCAAGTCCATGCTGGCATCAATGACAATTTCATCAACACTTGTTGTAAAATTTCTTCTTTTTCTCCATCTTCATTTTCTACTTGTTGTTTAGCTTGTTCTTAAATATCTTGCTCATTTTCTTGCAACGATGGGATATTTTTCCTAGTTCAACAAACCTATCAACAACTTTCTTGTCCTCTAAATCCCATGCAAGCCTTTTAAACATCTCTAACTCATTAAATATGAAATCCCTTCTTCTAATAATTTATTTTGAATCGGATCCCATAGTCAGTAACCAAGCTCACCATTTTCATATCCCATAAAAATACACTTCATATATTTACCATCCAATTGTGTTTCTATTCACTTTGGGAATATGCACAAATGCATCACACAAAGAAAAATTTAAATGGGAGTAAGTTTACCTTTTACCAGTACAAACTTCTTCAAGAATGACACCATCAAAAGCTGCAGTATGAGATTGATTTATGAGGTAGCAAGTTGTCCTTACCACTTCTACCCAAAAATGTTTTTCCAATCTAGAATTTAACAACATACTCCTAACCTTCTCCACAATAATGCAATTCATTCTTTCTGCAATACCATTTTGTTGAGGAGTAAGTGGAATATTCTTCTCATACTCTTATGCCAAACCTGTTACAACAAATTTCAAATGCGTTGGAACAATATTCTCCATCATTATCTGTCCTTAAACATTCAACACTTTATTGGTTTATCTTTAAAGTATCAACAAGAACATGAAACTTCTGAAATATCACAAATACATGATCTTTTCCTTTCATGGGATAGGCCCAAAGTTTCCTAGATGCATCATCTATAAATGTAATGAGATAAGAATCTCCTCCTAATGACAATATTTACTAGCCCAAACACATCAAAAAGCAACAATTCTAATAATAAAAAATTTCACTTATGACCACTTAAATGAAAACCTTGTTTCCTACCATATATGCAATGCTCACAAAGATTGAAATTAGAGGATTTTAAACTTGGAAGTAACTTTTACAAACAAGAATTTTAAGGCCCTTCTCGCTCATGTGACCCTAGCTCTTGTTCCACAAACTACTAAATTTTCTTCGTTTGTAACATCAACCACATTTGATTTTTCTATTTTTTCTCTTAATGTATACACTGTTCTTTACTTGGGTTCTCTAGCCATGACCAACACCCCTTTACTAATTTTCTATCCACTTTTCCCAACACTTGTGGAGCAACATTTATGATCTAATCATCCTACAGAGATCATATTCATGTACATCTCCGGAATGTGCCTAACCTATTTTAGCAAAATATCTTGTCCATCCTTCATTTTCATCTAAACATCTCCCACTCCAACAATATTGCAAAATTAATTATTTCCCAAGTGTACTTTATCATAATCACCATATTTATATGCAACAAAATTATTCTTGCTAGGGGTTACATGGTAAAAATGACCTAGAGTCAAGAATAAGATTAATGCTACAATTAGGGGTATATAAACATGCATCTTCCATTGCCATAGTAAATAAAACGTCACCATCTGAAACTAAAACAATGGTTTTACCTTTAGTTTTGTTAGTTGATTTTTGTTCCTTTTGTTCTCGCTTCCAAATATGACACTCCCTTTTCATGTGTCCCATTTTTCCACAATGATAGCAACTAAGTATACCTCTTCTTGATTTTGATCTTCCTCTTGACCTTGAACACCCTTGTCAGTTTCGATTAATTTTCCTACCACATTCAGGTAAGGTTAGGGCTTCTACTCCCTTGTTTTATGTGATTGGTTTACATCACAACTCCTCATTCATTAAACTACTACTTATAATGTCAACAAAATTCAGGCGTCCTACAACTTTTGAAGTAATCATATCTACAATCAAGTTCTCCTTGTTGTCGAACATGAAGCACATTAGTAATATTGCTCTAATCTCGTCATCCAAAACAATTTTAACAAAGGCAAGTTTGACTAGTAATTATGTTCAACTCATTTACATGCTTTGATATTGAAGCACCCTCCTTCATCTTGAAGTTGTATAATTTCTTCATCAGAAAATATTTATATTTTATTTTTTATTTTTTTCATATAGATCATGTAACTTTTTCCATAAGGTTTTTGTTTCCTTTTCTGTAGCCACATTAAAGTGAACATTCTTACTAGATATTGACATATTGTAGCAATGACCTTTGTGTCTAGTTTATTCCAGTCTTCATTTGTCATCGAAATGGGTTTCTTTGATATTCCCTCAATCGACAAATATTGATCCTTCAAAATCAATATATCTTCCATCTATGATTTCCATAGGGAAAATGTATTCCCATTCAATTTATTCATATCGATCATTATCATTGTCTCCATGATGCTAAGCTAAATCTGTCTCACACCACAAAAAATCCAACAACCTCATATCAGTCTTGAAATCTTAGGCAATCTCCCTCACCAATCACTAGAATGGGAGCTTCGTTATGAGTGTCTCGGTGCTCTTCTAGTACTTTTGGATCTCACAAATAGAAACGATGTCGAAGCTTCCTTGTGAGCATCTCAGTGCTCTTCTAGTACTTTCGGATCTCACAAAGAGAAATGATGTGGGATCGAAACCTGTGAGGCTTCTTCAATCCCTCATATCACTTGCACTGACTTTCGAGTCGCTTTTGTTGCCACCCGCTTCCTTTGCTACGATACCAGCTATTAGGAGCACCCAACTAATATCAAGAGCAACGTAAGAGCAATGAGTAAAGTATCGACGGCTCCTTGTGTGTTGCTAGGAAATAGAGCAAATGCTATAACCATATCTATAACACAAAACATTGATTGGACACACAACACATGTAAACATCTACTAAAGCAGACAATACTAACACACAATTATTCTACAACATACATACATACAATAAGCTGGACAAGTGCTAGAGTACGCAAAATTTGAACAGGAGGAACGCAAAACATGGAAAATATTGTGTTTGTGTATATTCATTTCAATGCAATGTAGAAGGATTACCAAAAATGAAATTGCATAGTTTTACAAAGAATATTATATGTTCCTCCATACACGAAAGCATCTAGAGTCTTCCTTTCTACACCTAACACATTAAATTCATTGCATCGAGATGAGCGATGTGCTCTACAATCCAGTATGGGGGGAGATGTTGTCAAGTAAGGTAGCATTACATTACCAAAAATAAAAATTAATTAAAAAAATTCATGTCGGATTATAAAATAAGCTAAAAACTATGAAAATTAATTAAAAATTCCATGTTACCCTATAAAATAAAAAAATTAAAACTTAAACCCTATCTATCAAGCAAGAAATTTCTTGAGTTTAAAATTTAAAAAAATTACACACCTCAAAAAATTGGATCCCTCTTGATGCTTGATAGAATGGGTCTAAGATGGATCTATCTTGGTTATATACAACACTACCTCATCACCGAAGTCTCTAATTCTTCACCAAGTTTCTTCTTCATTAAATGCAACCTAAAGGGTGATTGGAATTACGTCTTATTTCCAACAAGATTGACTAAGCTAGGGAGTGAATGATCCAAAACTATTTAGTAGATCCTTAATGATAGTAACACAGTGCTCTTCTTTCCAAAGCTTCAAACATTTCTCCACAAGTTACTGGTAAGCTTTTGCATTGAAAGAATGATACATTGAAAGAATGATATAATTCCTTGAGAGTTGAGTAATAACTTTTCAAGTTGCCCATGGAATTATGTCAAAGTCCAAATTGGTTCGTGGTAAAAACTGAAACATGTTGGAAAAAGTGTTGAACTATGGGATTCAACTTGTTTTTGAAAAATAAATAACTTTCAAAGGTTTAATTGTTGAATGTTCTAAAAATTTCGCAAAAGATTTGAAAATTGGTTGCACGTTCCTTTAAGAACTTTGACTTCAAAGTATGTGACATGGGTTTGAAGAAGAGTCTATACAATTTTTGAAAATTTAAGAACTCATTTTTTTCAACAACAAAAAAAACCATATAAATTGTATAGGATACAAAGGTTCTGCTCTATAATGGTTCAATCATCCAAAGTTTGATATTTGTAAACAAAAATTTGCTCTACTTTCTTATTGACAATCAAAATATTTCAAATATTACATAGTGTTAATAACGGCAGTAGATAAAGACATGTCTCAAAAAATGTTAGGATCAAAATAGAAATTTGCAAAAGTTAAAAATGTAGTCTAAACACGTGATAATTTTGATTTTTTCATAATTATTAAATAAAAAAAATTCATTATTCTAATTCAGTGCCTTCCCATATTCCAATCATATTCCCATTACACTTAGATTGTACAATTTAAATAGCTTATATATACATATTCAACAAGTACCACAAAATTGCAAAACAAAAAGTAGTCAAAGTTACAAATAAAGAAAACTTATGAGTTTTGAAATTGGTTAAATTTTAAAATATGAGTTTTGAAATAGGTTAAATCTTAAGGTTAAAAACTATGTTTTTTAATTTAATAAATATACTTTGAAATAGTTTTATAAAAGTACCAAGATAGTTTTACCAAAATTACTAAGACTTGGTGAATTCATAACTAAAATCAACAATCAAAGTAAAGTTTAGTAGGTAGGATTTGGAGTAAAAATCATTCATAATTCAAAATGAGGATATCAAACATAACATTAAATGTAATTTTTTTAATATATTAATTTTTTTAAATCATATTTCAACTTATATGTTATTGAATGCAAAATTAAATTTAAAACATATTTACCATAAAAATATGATAAAAAGTTAAAAAAAATATTTTTAAGAACGATTTTATCTTATAATTATGATTGAGATTATTAATTAAAATTTTATTGATTATTATAAAGTTTTATTAAAGTTTTTTTTCTTTTATAATTTTAACTATTATTTTTTATTTTCCTTAAAAAAACTGTTTTAAACTTGGAAATTGCTCTATATTAAGGATAAAATTATAAAAACAATGATTAAATTGAAAGTTATTCAATGTTTTTTAACATTGAATGTTAATATTTACCAAACTATATTTGAAAAAATATATATTAAACTGAATAAACTTTTCTAACAAAATTTTATATTGATGTAAAAAATTATTAAATTTTAATAATATGGTTTTAATTTTCAAGAAAAAAAATTCACTAAAGTTTTTTTAAAAGTTTTATGTTTTCATTAATATGATTTTATTAAAGGGTGAATATGGCGATCTGTAAGGGGGAAGGATTTGACGGTGGAAACAAGCTGCAGTACACAGTACGTTATGAGAAGGGCATAGGCTTGGTCTGAAGACAAGCAACTCTCGTCTAGGGATGGGAAATCCCGTGGATGGGGGGACTCTGACCCCTGTTCAAAGCGCAGATATGGAAATTGAGAAGGACAAGGGTAAAAGGCCAATCTTTGATTTCCAATTAGGGAAGGCAAGGGAAGGCACAAGCGGAATAGTTAAAGAAGGCTTGGCAAAGGAAGGGAATCGAATAATGGGGCAATGTCTACCCAAATCGAAGACAATTCCTAAGTTACAAATAAAATCGACTAGAATCAGAGAAGTTATCAGTTATATGAAGGAGAGAGATCTCATAGGGAAGTTCATAGGGATCTGGCCTTCAGAGAAGACCCTCACATGGTGGATTAATACCACATGGAAACCTCAAGGCCATTATGACCTTCAACTAGGGGAAAAAGAATTCTTCACCATCATCTTCTTCAATGACGAGGACAGAACCATAATCTTTGAAAGTGGACCATATTTCTATAACTCTGTGGGTCTGTTCTTGAGACCATGGAAAGAAAGATTCAATCCAGACAACGAGAACCTCACAATTGCTCTGGTCTGGATTAGAATGTATTCTCTCCCCACAGAATACTGGTCAGAAGACATCCTAATTGAGATTGGGAACCTGCTTGGGAATTTTGTAAAAGTCTCAACACAAACTCGGCAAAGAAGATACACTTCCTATGCCAGGATCTATATATACCTTGATATTTCAAAAGATCTCCCAGATGGTATAGATTTAACATGGGAAGATGAAGACTGGTTCCAAGAAATAGACTATGAACAACTCTCGTTCAGATGCAGGAGATGCCATGAACATGGCCATTTATTCAGAGATTGTCCATAGAATAAGAAACCAGGGGGAACAAAGGAGCAAGAAAATCAAGAAACAGGGGGATTTACCATGGCCCAAAACAAGAAGAGAGAAACCAAGAAATCCTACAGCCCTGAAACCTTCAAGAAAGTTCAAACGCAGAACACGTATGAAGTTCTCCAAGAACCTCAAGAAGTTAGCAATCCTGTCAATTTGACTTGCAGCCAATCCCATTCCGAGAAGCCAAGCATAGCGGATGCATCAAAGGTTAGTGCTACGATTGATCCTCCCAAGCAATCCCAAGAAAAGATCCTAACTCCAAACTCCGGATCCAAGAAGAAAATCAGGAATTAAAGGAAGACACCAGCAAGACTCAGGAGACAGGAGAGGAAGAAATGGAGATAGGAGATTTAGATATGGTTGGGCTGGAGATAGCCTGCTCCGAGATGGCCCCTGAGAGGATTGTTCCTCACCAAGTCACATTGTTGGAAAATGCAATAGTGAAAGCCAAAGCACTGAAGTCTTTAGGGGTATCGGCGGAATCTCTAAAAGACCCGAAGGGAAAGAAAAAAGCAAAGAAAGAAACCAAAGGCAGGTATAGTAATGTGCAAAGAATCCAAATGATTGGAGCCCAACTGGTGGCTTTAGGGCAGTATCCAACCATCGATGCAGCCCTATCCGCCATAAATAAATAGGTTTATAATGTTGATCACATCCTGGAACATTAGAGGCTGTAGAAGTACCTTGAAGACTCGTCTTCTAAGGAGAAAGATTGAACTGGAGAAACCAGGAGTGGTGTTCCTACAGGAAATAAAATGTTCGCAGACAGACTTAAAAAGTATACGGGGGAAATCTTGGAAAGGATGTGAGATCGTAGCAATGGATGCCAAAAAGGCGGCTGGAGGTATTGGCATCGTATGGAATCCAAAGGAGGTCTCCCTCTACAACTTCTCGACAACACTGTATTCTCTATCTGCTGCATTTCACATTTTAGGAACAGACATAAGGGGATTCCTTACCAATGTGTACGGTCCTCCCAGGGCAGAGCAAAAAATGCAATTTCTAGAATCTGTAAGGATGATAAACACCTTGACAGAAGGAAAACCCTGGATTATAGGAGGAGACTTCAATCTGATTAGGAGTCTCGGGGAAAAGAAAGGGGGGATTCGACAGTTAAATCCCATAAATGAAACTTTCACTGAAGTGATTGACAACCTTAACCTGGTTGATGTCAGAACAAATAACAACACTTTTACTTGGAACAAAAAAAGAACGGGGGACAGAGGCATAGCATGTAGGCTTGACCCCTTTTTGGTGACAAATTCCATAATGATGAATGGGGGAGAGTTGAAGGCGTCGGTCCCTCCTTCAGCTGGCTCTAACCATTGGCCTATCAAGCTGGAGTGGGAAAATGTGGGTGCTAACCTACACAGACCCTTTCGCTTCAAAAAATTATGGTTGCTTCAACCGTACATTCAAGAAAAATTAAAAGAATGGTGGGAAGGAATCCCAACCATCAGAGGAACCAAGATGTACCAGTTCCAGCAAAAGTTAAAAATCCTCAAAACAAACATCAAAAAATGGAACAAAGAATATTTTGGTAACATCTTCCAGGAGAAAGTGGAGCTCGACTGTAAAATCAAAGAAGTTCAAACTCAAGGCATGCAGTCTGGTTTCTCGGGGGAGATCAAGGAAAAGGAAAGCTTTCTGCTCCAGGAATTCAGCCAACGCGAACATCTGGAGGAGATTTATTGGAACCGGAAAGCTAGAGTGAAATGGCTACAGGAAGGAGAAAGAAATACCAGTTTCTTTCATAAATCGGCAATACACCATAGGCAGAGCAACCGACTGACAAGACTGAGAAGTGAAGAAGGCCCAATTGTTGAATCCCAGGAAGATTTGGAATGAACTGTAAATTCCTTCTTCTCTAACCTCCTGGAGGAACCGGATGAAGACCGAGCAGCCTCTTAGAGAGAAGTCTCAAGGCATATTCCCTAGGTTATCATGGAAAAACACAATCTTCTCCTAATGAAACCTATAGAGATGGGGGAAGTCGAGGAAGAGGTCAAGCAGATGGTGAAAGATAAAGCGCATGGACCTAATGGATTTACTACGAACTTTTTCCATGCATGTTGGGACTGGATGAAAGAGGAAGTCTGGGCACTGGTTGAGGACTCCAGGAAGTCAGGTAATATCCTGAAAACTCTAAATGCAACTTTCCTAACCCTCATACCCAAGGAGTCTGGAACTGAAGACCCGGGGAATCCAAGATCGATAGCTCTATGCAATGTCATTTACAAAATTATATCCAAAACCATTACTAATTGACTAAGCCCGTTTCTGCCCCTCATCATCTCTCCAGAGAAAGCAGGGTGTGTTGAAGGAAGACAAATCTTGGATGGCATCATCCTTATCCACAAAACAATACATTCGGTCAAAATCAGGAAAATTCCAGGTATCCTCCTTAAGTTAGATTTTTCCAAAGCTTATGATAAACTAAAGTGGGAATTCTTAGCAGGTATGCTCAAGGCGTTCGGATTCTCAAATCAATGGACCAGATGGGTCATGAATTTGGTATCTTGGGCCTTCTTCTCTATTTTTGTTAATGGATCTCCTGCTTCACCCTTCCAAAGTTCTCGCGGTATTAGACAAGGGGACCCATTGGCCCCTTTTTGTTCATTATAGCCGGCGAAGGTTTGGGCAGAATGCTCAAGAACCTTCACATGGAAAACAAGATTAAAGGTCTGACAATCACGGAGGATTTAGAGCCTCAAACCCATCAACATTTTGTTGATGACACCATGCTCATGAGGCTATCAACGGTTAAAGAGGCCCACAATATCAAGGATGGGTTGGACACCTTTTTGGAGGCTAGTGGACTAGAAATCAATAAGACCAAATCTCAAGTGTACTTCTTTAATACCCTGAAAATAACGAGAAGGAATATTTTGAGAATTCTGGGCTTCTCAGAGGGCAGGCTTCCATCCAAATACTTAGGAGCTCCGTTGGTAGAATCGACCATCAAACAGGTCTCTTGGAAGGACCTTTTGGACAAGCTCAAAGAGAAACTCAGCTTATGGACATTCAGGGCCCTAAATTTCCCAAGTAGACTCATTCTGGTGAAGTTTGTCCTATAGGTGATGCCTCTGTACTTGTTTTCAGTTTTGGCAGCCCCAAAATTGATGATTAAGCAAATAAGGAATATCCAAAGGAACTTTCTTTGGGGAGGGGATGACTGCCATAGGAAGTGGGCCATAGTTGATTGGAAAATGGTCTGCAAACCTAAAAATGTGGGAGGTTTGGGTCTGCGTGACCCACTAGATTCCAACAAAGCCATGGGAGCAAAAATTTGGTGGAAGTGGATAACTTATGAGGATGAACCTTGGGCAAAGCTCTAGCACACCAAATATGCCCATCATTGGCCAAAACAAGCACTGATAAGATTTGGCGACGACCTCCCAGGATCCAGCATATGGAAAGCGGCCCAAGAAAACCGTAATCTCATTCAAAGACAATTTCTGGGAGGTGAGAGACGACAATTCGGCCAAATTTGTTAGTGAGGCATGGAACCAAGAGCCGAGCATCGAAAATTAGGAGGATATCTCGATTCTTAAAGCCCACCCCCTGCTCCACCAGCTTCAGCTGGTAAAGGAATTTTGGGACCTTGAGTCCAAGGACAAGGTTTTCAGGACATGGAAAAGGAAAGAGTGGTGGCAAAGGGTGGCACCAACAGAGGACATTGATAACTTCAACACAGTCCTCTGCTCCAGAAGGATCCCCTAGCACGAGGGACCGGACAAAATCAAATGGGGGTATTCCAACCTTGGAAGGTTCAACATTAAAGAGGCTATTGGGGTTATGAATGAAACATACAGACAGGAAAAATAAGCCAAGTGGATGAAAATCTGGGGAGGGAATTGGTGGCCCAAAGTAGCAGCCTTTTGTTGGCTCATTCTTAAACGAAGAATCATAACATGGGATAACATTCAAAGCCACGGGATATCAGGTCCTTTGAGGTGCAGCTATGTGAAAAAAGTACCGAAACTATAAATCATCTGCTAGATGAATGTCCAGTAGCTTCGGGGATTTGGGACAGCAGAAGTGGCTTGTTCAAAATAAATGCCAAGCACTCTAGGAGACCTGATCTTACTATTGCCGAATGGACCAAAAACAAATTCAAAAACAAGATTTTGAACAAAATATGGGAATTGTACCCAGGATTCGTGGTCTGGGAGATATAGAAGACCCATAACCTAAAAATATTTGAAAACAAGAATCACAAGGTGGAAGAAATATGGGCAACCCTGGATGCACATATAAAATAAACCATAACTCTCACATCTTGGTCAATAGAAGATCTAGAAGCCGATGCATTTAAAAAACAAATTCTAAAGGACTGGGGAATAAGTCAATTACCTCTGAATAATTCTCGTCTCAGCAAGTTGGTCCCGCAAGCGAACAATGTAGAATTCTTGCAGAAACCTCCGACCGGTGCTTTCAAATTGAATTTTGATGGGGCCGCCAAGGGAAACCCCGGCCCTGCGGGTTTTGGAGGAGTGATAAGAGACTCCCATGGCAGAATCCTAAGTCTTTACTAGGGAATCCTTGGATCAGGCACCAATAACTTGGCAGAGCTAGATGGTCTCATAAATGGAGTGACTTGGGCGATTCAGAACCAGAAAACCCCGCTGATAGTAGAGGGGGACTCAATGGTGATAATCAACCTTTCCAAAAGGATAATGCATGGCGCGACCATTAACTAGGTATCACTAAACTGGAGGTGGGAAGGACGACTCTCGGTGTTCAAAGACAGGTTAAGGAATACCCCCGCGTTGGTTTTTTCAGACATCAAAAGATCAAGGAACAAAGTGGCTGACATTCTCGCTGACGAAGGGGTTGGAAAGGCCAGCTCGTTCCATGCAGAAGACCACGTTGATAAGAGGAGCTGGAGGCTGTGGGATAAGTGCGAGGAGACAGCTAGTAGCGAAGACGATGGGGCCAACTTTGATCAACCCTCGAGACAAGACAGGTGTGAGATCATTACATCGCCCGCCTCTTTGCAAGCAAACCTCCCCATCGTACTCGGCAAACCCACTAGGTCGGGATCCCCGTCGGAAAGCCATGTGATGAGGCCTGCAGAAGCATGCTTTTATACCTCCTTGTTAGGTCGAAGGGACGCGGGGTGATGGATCCTCCACTTGGAATTAACCACTCGATATTTGGTGATGAGGCCAATACAGATGGAAAGCATGGGAAAGATTGAGTAGAGAAAGGTGGCAGGCCAGATTGCGAGGAGGTGACAGATCCGGGCCCTAGCTCCTCTCTTTAAATCTTGATATGGTTTAGGCTCGGGTGGTGCGGGAAACTTCAAAGGACAGTAACTACAGGTTAACAAGTGGGGAGATTTCAAGTATGGGTACTGCAACTGATTTTCGGACTAGGTTTAGTGCCAAAAGTTCATTAATTGTGGATTCAATGGCCAATATCTCGCACGTAGTAGGATATTGGATCAGGCACAGGAAAATTTTGCGTCGTAAGGTGGCTGTTTCCCAAGGCCCAATTTGGAAACAAAGGAGGAAACATAGATCCAAACGCTTCATCACCCAGAACAATAGTTCAGCTATTTAGGATCGAGGAAAGGAAGAGGACCACCAAAACTCGGATCTTTTTGGTCTGTGTCTTCTATCCTGAGGACAATTATGTCTGTGATTCGTGTCTTAGCTTGCCTCATCAGGGAAGGAGGAGGGGAAACCAAATTGAAGACAATTCCTTGATGGCGGGTTCCACCAGCACTAAATCCTCGGAGGAGAAAGGTCCTTCCTTGCTGATGTTTAATTGGGGAGCTCAGTATATGGCCGAAACCCCTGCAAGGGTGGAAGCTGTGATAGCCATCAAGGAGGTGGAGTTGGTCGACGAGTACGAAACCCACCAAGGTAGGCCACTCATTGCCAGCCCGTTCTGGATGGGTCACATCCTGTTGGCCAGGGAAATCCAAGCAAACATTCAGATGGCGATGGGAATCAGGGAAGCACTGGCTAGTATTAGAAATGGCCAGCAAGAATCTGTTGTTGGCTTCCGCATGTTGGACTCCATTGCTAGTGAGTTACTCGGAAGACTAGGCGAACAGCCAGCTGCGCCGCCTCCATCGCCAGTGAACCCAATGTCGCAGTAAGGATTAGTGACTCCATCTGGATGTTTTCTATTTTGATGTCAATATGTTTTCTTGTCCAGGTTCGTACTTTTGTCAAGTTTAGCTATTTTTGCGAAATCGGGCTCTCTCTCAATCCTGGTGGTTGTTATGTAAAGACCCTGCATAGTCTGATGTTTTATATGTTCGGGATAGGTTCTAGTGAGCGTTACTACTGGCTTAAGCTCTGTAGTTTTTCTGAAGTATGCATCGGGGGGGATGTAGGTTTTGGGTACTCCTTTTTTCCATAAGAGAAGAGAGGGGGGCTTTTAGTTTTTGTGGGAAGTCTATCTTTGTAAAAGCTTCGCTCAGTCCAGCAGTCTCGTCGTTGGTCGGGCCTGATTGTATCATATTTATGTACTATCAATGATATAAATTTCAATGCCTACTAACAAAAACAAAAACAAAAATGATTTTATTAAAAAATTAAACATCGTTGCAAACCTTTCAAGGTCAACATTTAATGAAATAAATTGAATGTAGGTGTAACATTTCTTATAAGATTTAGTATAATGAGTTAGGAAGAAATTTAATTTAATCAATATTATAAATATAATGTAACAATAAAAAATAATGAATTGAATTGGTTATATAATATAATAATGAATTTTTTTTAATATTTATAATTAATTAATTAATATGGTTTAATAAATAAGTTTAAATGATTAAAATTTATTAAAAATTTGAAATAAAACTTATTATTAAAAACATATTTTTTTAATATATAAAATAATTTGATATAATTAAATAATTATAAAAAATTTATATGTAATAATAGTGTAACCTAAAGAAAGACCCATTTCTAAATATTTAACTAGAGGCTTAATAGTTTGTAATAATAATCTAACCTAAAGAAAGGCCCATTTCTAAATATTTAACTAGAGGCTTAATAGTTTGTAATAATAATCTAATCTAAAGAAAGGCCCATTTCTAAATATTTAACTAGAGGCTTAATAGTTTGTAGCAATAAAATAACAATCACCTAATTAAAAAAAAAATATTAATAGTTTTTAATATACACATTTCACAATATTTCACTTAAAACTAAATATCTTTAAAAATAATATAAATATGTTACTAGGTTCTATATTAAAAAGGAAATATGTAAATATTCTTAATTATAATAATATTATTTTTAAATTATAAAAAAATTATATCTTTAAAAATAATATAAATATGTTACTAGGTTCTATATTAAATAGGAAATATGTAAATATTTTTAATTATAATAATATTATTTTTAAATTATAAAAAAAATTATTAATTTTTGAATATATTCTAGATAAATTCTTTATCCCATTTAACCAATTTTAAAACCAACGATGTAAAATAAATATTTTATTAATAAAAAATTATGATCCACAAATATATAATAACATCCAAATAAGATAAATATCAATAAATCTTTCAAAAGCCAAATTTTTTTTTATAACAAACAATATCCACAACTATATAATAGCATCAAAATAAGATAAATATCAATAGATCTTTCAAAAGCCCCCAAATAAAAAATATCATAGCAACAATCCCAACTAGAATCAAAACTATTACCATGTTTAAATCTAAAGCCTGTTATTGAATCTTTCAGGACCAAAGCAAATTATAAACCTCTAAAAATCAAATTTATTGTAACAACTAGCATAGCTTTGCATACAAATTTCCATTTAAAAAAAATGCATGTAATGTTAGACTATATAAAATTATAAACCTCTAAAAATCAAATTTATTGTAACAACTAGCATAGCTTTGCATACAAATTTCCATTTAAAAAAAATGCATGTAATATTAGATTTAGTATAATGAATTAGGAAGAAATTTAATTTAATCAATATTATAAATATAATGTAACAATAAAAAATAATGAATTGAATTGGTTATATAATATAATAATAAAAAAATTTTAATATTTATAATTAATTAATTAATATGGTTTAATAAATAAGTTTAAATGATTAAAATTTATTAAAAATTTGAAATAAAACTTATTATTAAAAACATATTTTTTTAATATATAAAATAATTTGATATAATTAAATAATTATAAAAAAATTATACTGTAATAATAGTGTAACCTAAAGAAAGACCCATTTCTAAATATTTAACTAGAGGCTTAATAGTTTGTAATAATAGTCTAACCTAAAGAAAGGCCCATTTCTAAATATTTAACTAGAGGCTTAATAGTTTGTAGCAATAAAATAACAATCACCTAATTAAAAAAAAAAAAATACTAATAGTTTTTAATATACACATTTCACAATATTTCACTTAAAACTAAATATCTTTAAAAATAATATAAATATGTTACTAGGTTCTATATTAAAAAGGAAATATGTAAATATTCTTAATTATAATAATATTATTTTTAAATTATAAAAAAATTATATCTTTAAAAATAATATAAATATGTTACTAGGTTCTATATTAAATAGGAAATATGTAAATATTTTTAATTATAATAATATTATTTTTAAATTATAAAAAAATTATTAATTTTTGAATATATTCTAGATAAATTCTTTATCCCATTTAACCAATTTTAAAACCAACGATGTAAAATAAATATTTTATTAATAAAAAATTATGATCCACAAATATATAATAGCATCCAAATAAGATAAATATCAATAAATCTTTCAAAAGCCAAAAAAAAAATTATAACAAACAATATCCACAACTATATAATAGCATCAAAATAAGATAAATATCAATAGATCTTTCAAAAGCCCCCAAATAAAAAATATCATAGCAACAATCCCAACTAGAATCAAAACTGTTACCATGTTTAAATCTAAAGCCTGTTATTGAATATTTCAGGACCAAAGCAAATTATAAACCTCTCAAAATCAAATTTATTGTAACAACTAGCATAGCTTTGCATACAAATTTCCATTTAAAAAAAATGCATGTAATGTTAGAATATATAAAAAAGTTCTATAAAGAGTCCGAGTTGGGTGGGAGAGAGTTAGGGCCGTCATCACTCTGACATCCATGTCTACTACCATATATATGCCAGATATACAATAATGAAAAGAAAAAATAAAATTCTATATAGAACAACTTTAATCAAAGATAATTTAGTATATTAACTTTAATCAAAGATAATTTGATCACCAAATAATAGGCGTTAAAAATCTTCTAAAAAGATACCATAAAAATATATCTTACTAATAATAAAATACCTCTTACGAGAAATAAAATCAATATGGGATAGACTGGGAATCTCAGTTTGTGGGAAGGAATTCAGTGTCAGACTCCAGTATATCCATTGTCTGAGGCAGAAGAGCGATTTCCACATCCACAGTGCCTCCGCCCTCCTGGCCAGGATAAAGATAAACCATACCATCAAATTTGTTATTGCATCCGCCCCTCACTCTTACAGGCCTTCCCCATCCAAAATCATTCTCATACACTTCAAATCTAGGCGAACTTCCAACCGTAACACTGTTTATTCCGGCATCGCCAAATCCATAAAGCTTCGGATTCTCCTCCCATTCTTCATTCTTCTGTTTGATGGCCTCGGCTCCATGAGAGTCGATCACCTGCTGCAGCATGTTCGCTGCAAATGACAAATCATTTGACAGGAGAAGACCCACTGCAGTGGCACCATAGATTCCCTGAATAGCATTACCAAAGTAGTTTTTGGGTAATGGGGGATCAACCCTACTTCTGCAATCTATGAAGAGCGTGAATACAGTTATGTCTTCAGGAGCCAATTTCCTTGCCCTTGTGACCGCCTGCCAGAGATGGGCTCCAAGAGACTGGAAAGAAGAAAATGGCTTACCTTCTCTGTTTTTGTTAGCCCTAGCCTTTATCTTCTCCATCATCTTCTTGCTGAAATGAAAAGTCTTGCCCTTGAGATGAGTTTTCTCGGTTTTGGTACCGTTTGCATAGGAGTCTCGTGTTGGAGGATTTATATTCAGCTTGATTTTGGTATTTCTAGCCTTAGCTCTGTCATGTGAAGGAGGAAGGTATATGACACTGGAACCCCTGCAGAGCTCAGCCCAAGATCTCATGAAATGCCAAGTTGAGAATCCATCCACTATCAAATGATTAATTGCAATTCCTATTGCAACTCCATCTCTGAGTTTTGTAACCTGTTTATTAATCATGCCAAATCTCAGTTACATTATCATTTTAAAAATATAACTCACATAGATTCATGTTAATCTTCATGTATTAAGAACCAGAATCCTGAGATATAATCCATATTCCAAATTGTGTTCATGGATTTATGAAATACACATCTCTTCAGGCTTCAAATAATGCATATGCACATACAAAGACAGGCACTAACATTTACCTGACCTGGTCTTTAAAGCACTCTGCTTCTCTTCTTGCATAAGTTTCCAGTTCAAAAAAAAACATAATCTTTGCTAATTAACCTCACCAAAAACCAATATATATTTTCTATAACCATGAGCTTATTGAAACTTTCCTTTCTTATAATGATTGTCTAAACCTCCCTTACATCTATCTGACCTGGTCTGTAAAGCACTCTGCTTCTCTTATGGCATGAGTTTCCACAGCTTTAAAAAAAAAATCATTGCCCATTAACCTCACCCATGTTGACAACATTTAAAAAAAATTAATATTATTTTTTATATCCATGGCTTATTGAAACTTTCCTTTCTTATAACGAATGTTTAAACCCAATCCCCTTTGTAGGATTTATGATTATGCAAATTATCAAGCAAACACAACAATTAGTAGGTTAATCTCAAAAGAGTTTTGAAGGCAGCAAATACTCAGGGCACCATTTTGCACATAAAGAAGTTAGATATATGGTGGCTTGTTTATTCTTTAAACCTTTTAAGAATGGATTGAATTGAAACAGTGCATTGGATGCATTGAACACAAATATTGGCCATCTAAATCTTTAACATTTAACATGGTTTAATTTATCTCAAGCTTCAAAACCTCTATGGGCATATGGTTTTATGCATATATATATATATACAGCCAAAGAGATTTACAAACACATCAAGGTTAGGATGCTTATCTCAAGCCCTTTGAGCTTCTAAAATTTTTATGTATTGTATAGACGTATATATACAGAAAACAAGAATAAAAAATAAAAAAAATTATTTTCCTACTTACTGTAAAACACTTTCCTTTTCTTCATACAACTCTAAAAACTGAATCAAATAATTTTTTTTTTAAATTCTAAATTAAGTTAGATCGATTTTATCTTAATAGACTTACTTATGTACCTAGAGAGGAAGAGATATCACCAAACCTGAAACGTAAAGATGCTAACCTCAAATATTTACCAACATAAAGATTAGTTTCCAGGAAAAAAACATTGAAAATAGTCCATGATCTAAGACAGAGTATGGACATAGACAGATCATCTGTCATAATAATGATATCACAAGACAATAAATCTGAAATGGAACGTTCCCTTAATCTCATAATGGAGTCAATGATGTAAATAAAATATAATAGATTATAGCTTCTTGGTCAGAATGAATGTTAAAACTCTATTTAATTATGTAGGTTAGACAAAAACAACAATTAAGTTAGGTGAGTCAAGTTTCACTAGTTTTTGAGGGGTTGTGTCTTTTAAGTAATCTAGGGTTCGAAAATATGTTCGAAAATATGTAGTAGTAAAAGAAGACACCTAAAATCCAATCATATTAAAGGTTGGTGTGACCTAATGTAATTCTCAATAATTTTGATAGCTTAAATATCTCTAAATGACAGTTTCTTTAACCACAAGCTAGATCCACAAATTATAAACTCTAATAAACAAAAACAAAAACAAAAAAATTTAACTTAAAAAAGCTTTTTAAAGACAACAAATACTCTCGACCCCTTTTTGTTTATATAGAAATTTGATGATATGTTTCATCCAATATATTCATCCTTAGAGCAATGAATTGAAATTAGATAATGCATCAAATGCATTGAATAATTTTATGTTAATCTCAAATATTCCAGGGGCAAAAGATGTGAGATGCAAGGTGGCCTGTTTATTCAGGTTAAAATTATGTATTTTTTATTTTTTTTTTGGTCCAGAACAATGAAGTCATAGATTTCATACTCAAAACTTTATAAATAAAGCTAAAAATAATAAAAGATTTAAAGCTTTTTTAATATTAATAGTTATTAGAAAGACTTTTCTAATACCAATTTGTTAAAATTATGTATTCCTAATAAAATCTTGAAATATTGACAAATTTTTTAGTCCAAATTTTGTAAAAATGCAAAATTCCAAAACAACAAAATCATCACCTAGACAAAAAAAAAAAATTATTTCTGAAAAATACATTATATTAACCACACCATTAAGCCCTGCTGGAAGTATTCATCTAAATAAATCTAATAAAACATGCTACAGAGCAACCATTCTACAAACCAAACCCACCATTCTACAGATCAACCCCTAGACCTAACCTAGGATCAACCTTAAACTTTCTCAAAAACCGGAAAGCACTCAACTACTAAACTAACCCACCCAGCTATTAAAATGTAAATCTAAACTTTGTAACTCTAAAAACTAAAAACTTGATATTGATGATAAACAAATATGAGAGGCATTGCATCTCACCTGAACCCCAACCATAGGGAGAAAAAAGCCTTCTGAATTTAAGGTATCAATGTAAGGAACAAGATCCTGAATTACAGTGGAAGAAGAGTCACAATCCGTGAGATCACCAAGCCCAAGAACATCTGAAGACGCTTCAATGAAGTCCACTCCAGCATCGTTGCAATCCACCTTCAGAATACCATCCTTGTCCAAACAGAGCCTCCCTGCAAGAGGGTAGAAGTGAACCAAAGCCTCAGACAGGCTTCTCTTCAAGGACTTCACCACGGAGGCGAATCCCTGGCTTGGGGAAGGGTACAAGATAATCTTCTGATTGTAGTGAAAAGTGACATAAGGAAGATCAAAAGTTATCAAGTCACAGTACTTCTGATCAGATGGCCGAGCAGGATATACACAGGATTTCTGCTGCACGGTTATCATGTTTGCATTACTCGCTTTCTCATGGCCACATACACCATTAGGCCTACCGTGTTGAATGTATTCTTGAGCCATGGACATTACGGAGAATTCTTACGGCTCGAATTGAATTTCAGCGAGTTATGCAGTAAGGCGCCCATATCATCGGTATTTGTAAAAGATTGACGACAGTTAACAATCTCTTTCCAGCTGACCACACATACTGTTATTATTTAATGCTCAACTACACAACAACTCTTTTTGCTGCAACCACTCAAAATTAGTAGTCTTTTATCGTACCCGTTGTTGTAGCCTCTGTGAACTTCATTAACTTTTGATGTGTAACCATAATGATGGTGTCGAGTCGTCGACAATGGGAATTGATATGTGTATAGCATTTTCAATTCTTGGTTGGCAGTTTTTGTTTGGTTGGTTTTACGAATGTGCTTAAGATAAAAGACAACTAAAACGCCTACTGTTTTTTTTTTTCATTTTTTTTATAAAAGCTAATCTTAATTGCTTTTTTAAATCAAATGTCTAATTGCTTGGAAATTTGTCTTCTTTACAGACGAATTAATAGATTTGCACTGCACTTTATTTGTTTTCATTGAATACTGAGGATGGTATTCTCTGGTTCTCTCTTTCATGCATCCGTGAATTTCGCCCTTTCCAACAACCAACGCACTCTGTCATGTACCCTTGCTATGTTTTTCAACGGCTCTTTATGGCGAGAGGCACTTCTAATGGTCGGCTCGGCTCGGCATCAGTGATGAATTTGACGCCATCGTTAAATATGGTTTAAATTTTAAATTAACCGTTATTTGTTTTTATTAAAGGTAATAAAATTTCTAGGCAATACAATTTCTAAACCCTGAAATACAATTTCTAAACCCTGATTGTTGTTATTATGTTACTTATTATGTTACTGCTATTCTTTTATATTACAAGAATACTACTAGCATACCCCAAAGCGGGGAAATGAAACATCAAAAAGAATTTCGGTATGTGTAAAATGAAAGAAATTATTTTTCAAAATTATGATTTAGCAAGTTGATTCATGACATAGAATACAAATGATAATGTGTAAATTTGTATATATTTTTGTTTTTAACTAAAAAGTTGTATAATATATTTATTTAATCACGAAAAGGTGAAAATATACATAGTGGAAAATGCTATAAAAGCACGTAGTTCAAACATAAAGAAAGATAAAATTCAAAAAAGCCCTTAAAACATAACCGAAAGAAACACTTAGAATTTGACTGTGTAGTTATATAAACATTGAGTAAGTTACATATGTATTTGGTTTACCTTGAAGCTCTCTTTCTCTCTCTCTCTATATTTGGAACCAAAGAATTTATCTTATACTATTTACAAATATGTGATTTGAAGAGAAATTGAACAATTGGCTTTCACCAACAAAGAAAATATTTTTTTTACATTTCAAGAGTTGTACAAAGATATTGTTGTCATATTAAACGTTAATATGACCTTTGTGAAACGTCATTGTGAAATTCATGAGGACGACATTATGTGAAATTACTGAATTCAAACATAAATTCTATGGTAAGTAGAGCAAGTGCAATATTTTTAAAAGGCCAAAAATGAGAAGCAAATGCGGTATCTATCTTCAATTTCAGATGGAAGTGGCCGACCTGCGATCCTTCATTGTGAGAGGCATCGCCTCAATCACAAAAAACATTTTCTTTTTAGAGAGATCCCACTAACATTATAAAAATCAAAACTAAAGGCCATAAGGTTTGAAGTGAGCACAGATGGAAGAAATGAGAAGAGGAAGCCATGCGTGAGTGCAATGGCTCCCTCACTTGGGATCAATGAGACAATACTTGTTGTGCATTGGAGTGGATGAAAATGCCAAATGGAGCACATGCCCAATTGATCACCAAACAACATTTTAACTTGAAACACTTTCAATCTAAATGGAATCAAACCTAACCAACTTGAACTTTGTAAGGGAGCCATCTTCGTTTTGTGGGGTCCCTATTTTACACTATAAATCCCTTGTCTAACTTGATTGCATCATTGGCAAGTTGACCTGCAACTGAATTGTTGAGATGCGTGAGATGCATAAGTTTCACTTCGTGGAGGTTTTGAAGGTTCCAATTAATACACTCATAATTCCTACCTTGTATATTCCCTTCCTTAAGTTTTTTCCCCTTTATATGATTTATGACAAGAAACGAGTTTACAAAAATTATAATATGTTCTAGTTGAAGACTCTTCACAATTTCTATACATAGAAGGAAGGTGTACATTTCAGCCTAGTTACTTGTCGCCACACCTATACCCATGAAAATTTCATTTCTTCATTTCCATCAAGATAAAAAAAATTAAAAAATGTAGAATCATATTTATGAAACACCCCAAAGCGGGGAAATGAAACACACCTTCCATTCATTTTAGACATACCAAAGTTATTTTCAGTGTTTCATTTTCCCTGCTTTGGGGGTATGCTAGTACTATATATTAAATCATTTCATCAAATGATGTTGACCTACTCAGATGTTTGCTTCACTTCCTTTTGCTTTGATCTCTGCATGTGTTTTTTCTCGCAGACACACAGGGTTCTCTTTGCTGTGTAGTCCATGTTCAAACCGCCTATGGTGGCTTTTCCACCTCTTGCACTCACAAAAAAATAAATGAACACGCATTCCCACACATTCATCCATATCGAACCTCCCTCCCACCCAGAATCACATGGTGATGCACAGTCCCCTTCACGCACGTTCCAACGGACCATAAGAAGTCAGGCTGCCCGAATAATCTTGTATATAAATAAGAGTGGTGGGCCTCGACAAATTATCGGCACGTGGAAGTTGTGAGTGCATGTCGATAGCGAATCCCGACACATTCCTTCCACTCTTCCGCCATTGTAAATCTCACCTTGAGAATTCACTACTGTTGGAGCTTGGAATTATCACTACACGACTTTCCTTTCTCAATTTAGCTCGTCCAAGTTTGGAGTGGGGACTGTGGCCTCTAGATTTAGCGGGGGAGCGAGTAGATCTCGGATAATGACAGAGAAGAGGACACAAGGTATATGCATCTTGACAAGTTTGTTGGTCATTCGCAGGACACATTTTAGTGTCCAAGTACGATTAATGATATGTAATTTTTTTATAACTTCCCTCACCAAAATGAAGAGTCTTCCACAAGCTTCTTGTGTATTACTTAGTATTAATGTGCAGGTTTGAATAATAAATATAGCAGGCTAGCCAAAGAACCGGCGAGAACAACAAACAAGTGTGATCAAGCATGGTCTTGATGTGTGCGATACTTCACCAAGGGAAGAGAAACATACTGAGTGTTTTACCATCAATGATAATTTGTGTTGATTGTCACATGCAAATGCAGTGCAAACAACCACACCATCAACGGGCCTCCATTTAAACAATAACACATTTCTAACCTTGGCGGGTATTGTGTTGTTTTAGCCATGCAACTTTTGTTATGGTGGTTTTCGTTTAAATTTTCAATCTCAAGTTAAGTTGATTAATTAACTCGTTTCATGTCTGTTTAGAGAACAAACTCGTTTCGCTTCCTTTGTTTTGACGATACGACTAATGCACAAGTGACACATATCCAGATTGTTTTAAGTCTATTATGGTTTACCCAAAATTCATATTTAATTTCTTTGGGCTAGACCGTGTTATTTTGGAAAAATATAAGAATAAACACCCTCAGACACGAATCAATCCCAGTGCTAACAAGTATAGCTAGCACACATCGACACGTAGAGCTAGCATGCACTTCATAACCGTGTCAATTGATACTGAGTCATCCATTATTCTTAGTGTTGGGACGCATAAAGTATCACTGCCTCATCATACCATATCACCATAGGAAGAAGGTGGGAAGAAGAAAGGATCGATCTCCCATGAAAACACAAAAATCTACTCCATGAAGCAAAGGTCAGTACTGCCCACATAGTTGTATATTACAGCATCCTAGTTGGGATTGATAGGACACTTTCTTTTTTTATCCATCGAATGATACGAGGTTGTATTTTCTTGACCTCCTTAGCACCCTCCTTGAAAGTGATGGAGTGCTACATCATTCTAGTGTCAAAGCCATGCATGTCTTTGTAAGACCATCTAAAAACATTTCTGAATTTTATTTAATGGGAAAGGAAACCTTTTCATTTTTATTTAAATGGGCATGAAAATTGGTTGTATTGCCACTTTAACCCTAAGATACTACTGTGTTCCATCAATACTAGGCCAAGAGTATTATAACAAAGTTTCAAAGAGATAAATACATACATTCACTGAATATCACTAAATACATACATACAGACCCGTATTGTATTAAGTGCGACTACATCAATGTTGAATGATCTTTCAAATGCAAAAGACCATTGCAAAAACAAAACCATTGCAAAATCCACATTACTTCCTACCAACACAAAAAGACCAATTATATCATAAAAAGTATGGAATTTCAATTGGAATAATCGAAGAAAAAAAACAGATGAAAATTCATATAAGAAAAAAATCTCAAAAATATTCTTTTAAGAAACAAACAATATCAATGATTTGTAAATATTATTATTATAATATAATATGTTAGTTATTTAACGCTCATATGAATGATATTCATTAATTAATATAGGTGGCAGGCAAGAGGAAAATTCAATGCTAGTTGCATCCTTTCCAACGTTTAATCTTCCACCTGTTGCTTTTCTTTCTTATATTTTGAGAGGCAAATTAATCAAACCAGCATAAAATGTCACTACAATTTGGAAATTAATGGGTTAGGGAGTTGCTTTCTAATATAGGGCTTTTATAATAAAAAAGAAGAAATCCATAACATTGGGAAGTGGAGGTAGGCGTTCAATTCGATTTCGAAGTTTAGAAAGTGTTGGTTCGACGTTAAAGAGCTTAGCAACCATGAATACGCTTTCCCTGAGTATTGATTTGCAGTTTCCTTATAAATTTTGTGTAGTTACATCAATTCACGTTATTCTTCCATAATTAGTTGTAATCGGCCTTAAAAAAGTTGTTTCTGTGAAGCCTGCGTTGTGTGATCCAAGTCTGTTAAGCGTAAGGGGGAGCAGAAGAAGCTTCACTAAGATACAAGATTTTCTTGTCCAACTGCGATGGGTTGGTTTTGGGGCTTGCTCAGATTTATATCTTAAGTTCACGCTATCGCCTGCTACGGGAATGAAATGAACTACCTAGATTCAAGCGATAGACCAGGAACGAGTGTGAGTTAGCGGGTAAATAAATTGACACAAGATGCATTTGGGAATATACAACACAAAGCCACTAAGGGAGGAACCGGAGTTAACCACAAAAGTGTATATAATTTATAGAGCCAACCAGATTCTCTATAAGCCAAGAAGGGCATGGGCAGGGTCAATATTTGCTCCGGCTCTCCTCTCTTCCCAACATTCAGTGTCAAGTAAGACCCGAGATTTGAAGATGAAAGAGTGATGCAACAACTGGATATTTTATTCTAGGTAAATGGAATATGCCTGATGCCAACACCTTTTGAGAGGGAGTCATGTTCTAAAGACTCCGACCCACAAGAGGAGGAGCCCTATTGGATGAAGGACTAAGTGGGAATCCAGATAGAGGGCCCTTAAATGAAGGAATAGGCTGGGGAAATGAATGGATGGTGTCGAGCCATAACCTTTCATTCATTCAACAGTACACGCAACGTATTTGCTTATTATATCATCTGAGCTAAAGAGCATGACTGGAAAAATATGTATATAGAGTGCCAAATTCAGTGACAAGTTAAACTAAATGGCAAGTGACAGCTAGGTACAACTCTATCTAGAATATTGTACGCCTTCCAGCAGGCAGGTTAAAGGTTTAATATACATATAGGGATGGAAAGTAATATTTTTCATGGCGGGTACACCCCTCAATGTTTGTTCTTCCAACAGAGATGTTTAATACAATCTATAGTGCCCAATTCTCGAACGATTATGTAGTAGCTCCGGGAATAATAGATATGATCTGCCGAATAGCTGACCCAGTTAAACTCGCCGTAAGTAGCAGCAGTGGTTTCATTCGCAGTTCCAGGGAGGGGAGCAAGGCACATTACATGATGAGTAGTTTTCTCCAAGACCCCACCAAAGAGTAATCCACTGCTAAGATAATATCCTCTTTATTGAGTTTTTCCCTACCGTAATACCAGCTGCCCATTGTGCAAATAGGGACTCCCAAAAAGAAGCCCAAGAAGCTTTGTTTTATTAGGCACTATCGTAATACCAGCTACCCATTGTGCAAATAGGGACTCCCAGAAAGAAGCCCAAGTAGCTTTGTTTTATTAGGCACTACCAGCCGAAAGAGCATACCAGAGGGTACATCCCAAAACTTTGTTTTCTGTATACTCCACACTTTTTCTCTAGCAAAATTCCCATCTCTCGGACCACTCCCTTTCAGGGACCACGTGATCTACATTTGGTGGTTTTCCCAAAGAGATCCAGTTTCTCTTTTCGACCTTGGCAACAAAAGACTTTGGTCAAGAACTTGTGCCCGTAGCGAAGTTCGTCATGTTGTGTTGTGTACTTCAAGCCGGTCAAGTGAAAGGAGGAGCAGATAGATAAAACTAATGGCAATAGATTTTTTTCTTTTTCAAGATCTAATTCAATATCATAATAATGGAATTCTATTGATTTAGACACTATCTATGTGTGTTTAGTGTGAACTGAACCTTGCCATGGAATCAGCTTTAGTTCTGATTAGTGGAAACTGTCCCAGTAATTCAACTTGATTCCAGATAGTTGAAACTCTAACAACTATCTCCACTTACGCTAAGTTGTAGGTTAAGTTTGAAATTTGATTGCATGCAGTTATGAGCTGTAGCGCCCAGTCATGGTATAGATTCAACAAAGAGAATTTCAAGCGTTCGAAGGAAGAGGTCGCGGGACTCACGGTGCTGAATAATCTGAACTTCTAAAGTCATGGTATGCATTCAACAAAGAGAATTTCAAGCACTCGAAGGAAATGGTAGCGGAGCTGAATAATATAATGCAGGGGAAACTGGAAGTGGAAGGTACACTCTCATAAAGAGACACAGACACGGGGTATAGTGGAAGGTACACTCTCATAAAGAAACACAGACACACGGAAGAAGCTCCTCATAGGCTGTTGAGAGACGACGAAATCCTGGGAGGAGCAGGCCCCTTAAATAACACCTTCGGTGTAATTAATATATTTATTTTATATAAAACTATACTTCCTAAATTCCAATTCCAAACTATACATTTACTAAAAATTAGGAGTGCCTTTCTAAAAATATAAAAACTCATTTAATTCAATCAATTTTTCATTATTTTTTTATTTTTTAATTATTAGAATGAACTTTTATAATCTACAATTTCAATTTCAGTGCTCAATGCTCATTCATTACTGTAACATCTCCAAACTTCCTAAATTTTTATTTTTTTAAAATAAAGATCTAACTACAATTATAAAGGATAAATAAATCCATACAATCTTTAACTTGTGTTTAGTCTTTTATCCATTGAACATAAATGACATATTACTACAACATTATGGTGTGACTTACCATTATGATGACACTAGTTTACTTGCCATCAAGTTATGAAAGAATGTCATGTTTATTTCTAGTCATTTATAGTTGGTGTATTTATTGGTTATGTTATGGACTACTTGTTAACCCTACTACTAAGCTAGGAGGATGGCTTCCATGGTCTTACTTATCTCTCTGGCTAACGCAAAACTACTATATAATCTTTTTGTAGGTACGTAACCAAAATAGAGCTTTCCTTGAGGTGATAACACACCATGAGCCTAGCTAAGGGTAAACAAATGCTTAACTAAGCCTAAGGGAGGATAAACTATCCTAAGACATGGCACCATAGCGCTTAACTAAATAAATAAAACAAGCATTATAACTATGGCCTCCATGGTGCAAGCTCGACGGTTTCAAAACTATAGAGTTTGGATTGAAAGATTTAGAATATAATGTGGCATTGTACAAAGCCACGTGATGGCTTATAAAACCTCCAACTGGAAAACATGTATGTCAATTCAAAACCCTAGGGGTATAATGCTCCTTGTTTTTTGTTATGGGTTTGGTCGATACGCTATTTGTTTTATGCACAATAGTGAAGGGAAAAGAGGGAGAGTCGAGCTCTTGGCTTCCAAGCCCTCAACTTGTCCTTACACTCTCGATTTCGTATTTGGCACCAATCTATTTGTAAACAGCTGGCTTACTGGCCTGAAACTCCATATGCTTGGTGGATTGTCTACATTGTTCCCTTGGGCCGTCAATGCAACATCTTCTTCTTAGAAGGTAAGTCACCTCTAGTTATTGTTATCTCTTTATTTTTTTTCTTTGAATATAGTTTTTAAGATTGAAAAGGAACCTCGCGTTGTTTGCTTGTAGGAGGATCCTGATGGAGTTGTTGTGTGGACAAGGAACCAGACACTGTGGTTGAGCGCATGGTATGATAAGACCTAGAACCTCCATTCCTTGCTCTTGTGAATCCGTTGGTTATGTCTTTGTTGTTCTGTGGCTGGAACCCCAATTTTCAGAGTTGGAATCATTCCCGCATAATCTTTTCGTTGAACTGGTAATCCCTCTTTGGTTCTACCTTGAGGCACTTACATAAGGTTTGTAAAGGGTCTCCTTCCGACCGTGGAGTCGAAGGGACTTTAAAGTAGTATTTTTAATTTGATGTGATTAAAGATAGAGTCTTCTCTAGAAAATATTTGAGCGTTAAGGGAAGTCACTTTGACTGTCGCTCTGAACGTTTTGATTTTTAACAAGGGATCCCATGAGGGATTTTACGTTGTAATTACACAGTCGATTGGATTCAATATACATTATAAATGTAAAGGTATTCCGACTAGATTTCGTCTCTATCTTTGATCTTAACTCTGTAATTGGGATATAATGTTGTTCTTTGTTGTGCCTTGTGCACTGTTAATTAAATATTGTAAGTTCTAAATTTCCTTTTTTTAAAGATTTAGGGCCGTATGGTTCTTTGCAATGCTTGGTTTGATTGTTGAGAAAAAGTGTATTTATTTGTTATGAGTTGTGACGCAAAAGAATAAGGTTTAAGCTGTGAGGCGTTTGACAGAAGAAATCGATGATATCGTAGGCATGGTTGCGATCCTCGTGAAATGTTTTACTATCGCTATTTTTTATTTAAGATTTAGGGCTGTGAGGCCACTGTGTTCTACACATTATTTTATTTTTGTCATCATTTACATTTTGTTTGTTTATATGTATATAAATTGATTTGAGCTGCAAGGCTTCAATAGGTATAACATTAATAAGTAAACAATGTTTGACTATAGTAAAGACTACTTACGGCCTGCGGCTAGTTAAGACATTGATTTGATTTCTAAGATCATTTGGTTCGGTAACTTGTGTTTATGCAAAACCTATGTGAAGCTGTTTATTAAAAGGGTTACTGTAATTTAGGTTATACTAAAACCCTTGAAGGGCCTTTTAGCCATGAAAATTTATAATTGGGAAGTGTACAAGGCTTGAACCCTCGATTTATCCATTACAACAATGATTTGCTTATTAGGGTTTTTAATATATTTATATAATGTATACTAATAATGTCGTGAGGTTTTTGTGAAGAAATACCTTCTTGAGATTTGCCCTTATTAGTATTTACAGTTGAAAACTTTGAGAATAGTTATTTAACTTTTGTTTAATATTGTAATATTTTATTTCATATATATATATATAAAGATAATATTTGTGATAAAGCTCTGTAGAGTCTTAAACAATGTTCTGTATGAGCTTAGAATTGATTTCTTTAAACCCGAGTTTAGCTTCGATGAAAGCTTAATCCTATTTGGCTATAATAATAATAATAGTGTTCCTTATATTAAACCTTTAGTAAAGGTGCATATTATTTCCCTATTATTAATTGTAACTCTGTCCCTAAGTTTTAATATTAGATAGAGAGATTATGATTTAGGAATTAGAATACTATACTATCTTAAAACATACCTACCTGCTAAAGATATGAAGTTTTAAGAAAATAGTAATATAACTCAAAGACTAGTTACGATACTATTCGTAAGAAAGAACAGAGAAATTCTAAGATAATCTACAATTTTCCATTTAACTTTATGGAAGGAAAAACTGTAGCATCATTTACAATAATACTCAGAAAATAATATGTTTCTATCCTATTCAAATTCAGTAATGATTATTTAGTTCAGAAACAATCCCTAACATTCATAAACCTGTAAATAAAGATATAAATAAATTTTACAGATAATAGCTAAACAACTTAGAACCTGGATAATCTGTAGAAGGGGGACAACCACCCAAAGGAGACCGTTCCTTCCAACCGTCTCTTGAAAGAAACCAAGATCACTTTCTTTAGGACCCTCGATCCTGTTCAATGAACCATTAGGACGAATATGTTGTGTAACAACCCACACAGAAAAATATTTGCAACTTAGCACTCACTAGCAGACTTAACTCTCAATAATTTCACTTTAGCTATCCCCTAATCGAATTTCCTTGTGTTCCTGACTTTTTAGTTTGCAGCAATTCACAAGGCTTTATCACTTGGAATAGAATGTAATGAGCCTCATACTCAATTCGATGGTATTTATAAGATTGCATAGGTCTTTGGGTCAATTTTGTAATTAAATGAGCCACCTACCCAATTCCTCCTCTCAGGGAACATGACCACGATTTTAGGGATTTTGCTTCCTGCAACAGCTAGAAAGTGAAATGCTAGTGCTACCTCTTGTCATTTAGCCTTCTGCAACTGCTCATTCCTCCTAGTGGGTCAGTGAACACTCTTTCAACAATATCCTTTGGATAGGTGTCTCTCCATTTAATTATTTAAATAAATAAATATTCAATTACAGTCATCCTTAACCAACTTGGTCATAAAAACTTTACAATAACTTTTAGCAATGTTTTCTCAAAATAAATAAAAATATTTATTTTTCAATTTTAGGTGGGTTACAAACACCCCCCCTTAAGTTCAACAGTGTCCTCGATGTTGCTTAAGTTTCTTCTGAGTCTTCCTGGAACAGAATTGGATATGCCTCCCGCATATGACTCTCCAATTCCTAGGTTGATTCATATGGGTTGAGGTGCTTCCATTGCACTTTTACCTGTCCAATGGTGTGATTCCAGAGAAAATATTCCCTCATGTTGAGGATACAGTCTGGTTCCACTTGAAAATATCCTTCAGGCTCTACTTGAATAACATTCTAGTCAATCACATGAGTAGCATCATGCACATACTTTTTCAATATGGAAATATGAATTGCATTATGTATTATAATATTAGGTGGAAAATCTAACTGATATGCCACTGGTCCAACTCTTGCCAACATTTAGAATGATCCACAATACCTAGGTATTAATTTAGCAAAGCTCCCCAACTTAAAGGAGCTATTTCTTGGTTTTACCTTGACAAATAAATGCTCACCTTCTTGGAATTCTTTCTGAGTTCTTTTAAGGTTTGCATGTCTCTTTTGTCTGTCCTGTACAGTTTTCAGATTGCTTTGTACCTGTTTCATTGTTAGTTCCAGTTCTTTTAACAAGTCGGGCCCTAACATTAACCTGTCAACCGGATTACTCCATGAAATGGGAGTATTACATTTCCTACCATACAATATTTCAAAAGGACTAAGTTTAGCTAAAGCTTGATAATGATTATTAAACACAAATTTGACTAAGTGAAAATAATCTTCTCATTTCTTTGGATAGTCTCTAACATACATCTGTAACATGTCTTATAGAACTTGATTGACTCTTTATGTTTGTCCATCCATTTGCGGATGATAAGCAATACTAAAATTTAATTTAGTATCTAGCCCTTTAAACAATGATTTCCAAAAATTACCAATAAATTTAGGATCTCTGTAAAAAATCATTACCTTCGAAATTCCGTGCAACCGAAAAATTTCCTTGATAAAGATATCAGCAATGCTAGCAGCCTTATGACTAGATTTAAAAGGTATAGAATGTGTTGCCTTGCTTAGTTTGTCTACCACCACCATTATAGAGTAATTTTGTTTCTGATTTTTAGGCAATTCAGTTATAAAATCAAGACTGATAATTTTCCATTTCCAATTTGATATTGACAATGGTTGCAAAAGACCTGCTGGGTGTTGATGCTCAGCTTTAACTTACTCACATTCTATACACCTAGCTATATATTCAGCAACTTCATTCTTCATATTAGGTCAGACATAGCCTTTCCTTAGCATCGTTATCATCTTTAGAAAACCTAGGTGTCTAAAATAAGGACTTTTATGTACTTCATTTAGAATCAACAATTTAATTTCTGGTATGTTAGGTACATATAGTCTGTTTTTATACAACATTAATCCTTTTTCGTTTAAACTAAAATATGTTTTTACATTTTTAGATTCATTATCTGCTACTTTTTCTCTTAAATTTTGGTATTCCTTGTCCATTTTTATCCATTCTTCCATTTTATCATCTAATTCTATTTTGTAGCTGTTAATGGTAGCTATAAAATTCATTTTTGCATTTCTTCTTAAGGCATCAGCCACTTCGTTTTCCTTTCCTTTGATGTGTTTGATCTTGAAATTATATTCGCTAAGGAAAGCTAACCATCTAGCTTGCCTTGCATTCATATTTCGTTGATCAAACAAATATTTCAAGATTATGTTATCAGACATTAATAGAAATCTTTTATCGATTAAAAGATGTCGCCACATTTTCATAGCATGAATTATGGCAGCCAGCTTCTAAATCATATGCTTCATAATTCTTTTCATGTGTTTTTAGCTTCCGTGATTCATAAGCTATTATATGACCTTCTTGTGTTAGTACTCCACCCAAACCTTCATTGCATGCATCGGTGCATACAACGAAATCTTTGTTTGGATATGATATTTTTAATATAGGTGCAGTAGTTAACAATTCTTTTAACTTGTTAAAACCTTCTTCACACTTTTGATCCGAGACAAATCTTTTTCCCTTTTTTCTGCAAGGATGTTATGCGATTCACAATCTTCGAAAATACTTCTATGAATTTCCGGTAATAACCCACAATTCCCATGAATGATCGTACATTTGTTACATATATGGGAACATGCCACTCCATTATTGTTTTTATTTTATCCGGGTCTACTGATATTCCTTCCCTGGATATCACATAACCTAGATACTATATTTTATCTTTGAAGAAATCGCATTTACTGAATTTAGCATATAGTTTATGTTCTCTCAGAACCTGTAGTATTATCTGCAAGTGTTCATCACGTTCTTCTTTCATTTTCGAAGAAATTAATATGTCATCTATGAAGACGACTGCAAATTTATTTAAGTATTTACTTAAGACACTGTTCATTAAAAATGTAAAAGTTGCTGGAGCATTTGTCAACACAAAGGGATAACTACAAACTCATAGTGTCTGTATCAGGTTTTGAAAGTAGTTTTAAAAATATCTTCGTCTTTAATTCTGACTTGATGATATCCATATCTCAAGTCTATTTTTGAAAATATTGTTGCTCCGCGTATCTGATCAAACAGGTCACCGATGCAAGGAAAAAGATATCTATTTTTAATTTTCATTTTGTTTAGTTAACGATAGTCTATACATAAACGTAATGTATTGTCTTTCTTTTTAACGAATAAGACAGGTGCTCCCCAAGGGGATACACTTGGTATTATATAACTTTTGTCTATCAGTTCTTGTAGTTGTAGTTTTAATTCGTTAAGTTCTAATATGTTCATTCGATAAGGATCCTTTGAATTAGGTACAACTCCTGGTACTAACTCGATGGTAAAATCCAGATCTCTCTTTGGAGGTAATCCTAGAATTTATTTCGGGAAAACATCTGAGAACTCTTGTAAGATTGGAATATCACTGAATTTTCAGCTTATCTTCGTTATCCATGTGTTCATTATTTATTATGTGTACAACAAAAACTTTACAACCTTTCCTTAGAACCTTTTTCATTTATAATGTTGAGATTTGTCTAACAAAAATTTTCATAGGTATCCCTTTGACTGTAATTATTTCTACTTTTTCATCTAAACAAGTAAATGTTTTCTCAAAACAATTTAAGATTACTTGTTGTTTTTCCATCCAGCCCATAACTATTAAAACATCATAAGACCCTAACGGTAATACGTTTAACTTTACTTGAGTTTTGAACTGACTCATAAACAATTCACAATTTTCAACATATTTAACTACTTTTCTTTTGATTCCTATAGGTAACTAAACCAACCAAAACTTTTCAAACTTTTCCAAATGTAACTTGCATTTTTTTCTATACTAGGTGACACATAGCTTAAACTAGCACCTGGGTCAATCAGAATAGAACATGATTGTTTTGTAGCATACCTTGTATTTCCACCATGGAGGTTTGATGATCAGCCTGTCGATTCTCCAAGGATGCATTAATTCTAGGCATTTCATTTGCTATGTCACCAACCGTTTCTTCCTCCTAAATAGTATGCACATTGTTATAGTTTCTCCTTCTGTTTGGACAGTCCTTTGCATAGTGAGGTCCCTGACATTCCCAACACTTTACATGTTCTTTTTTGTTCATTTTTTTAACATAATTATTAGGAATGTCTCTGCGTTTTGGTGCTGTAATGATTTGTTGTGTTTTACCTTTAAAATATGTTCCTTGATAATTATTCTTGGAAAAATTTCAAGAATTATTTTCGAAGCTTTTATTAGGCTTAAAACCTAAAACCTTTTCTTCTCCGATCAAATTTACTGGTTCTCTTATTTTTCTAGTTAGGTATGTTTTCTCTCTTATTTTTACTTTGTTCATAACATAAGTTAGCTTTTCTCATTGCCTCTTCAAGGGTCTTTGGATTATCAAATTCAATTCTCTCCTTGAAACAAGTAGAAAAACAACTCGGAAACCTCTATATCTTAGTATTTTCGTCAATTATATACAGTACATATCTTAGTAAACTTAAAAATTTACTACTTAACCCTTTCATTGACATTGAGCCTAGTTTAAGTTCATAAAACTCTTTAGCTCTTTCTTCATAATATTGTTCAGATAATATTTTCCATTTGAAGTATTTCTTAAAGATTCTCCAGGTTACATACTTTTCTTTAAGGTTTTTAACTCTTTTTATGTCTTGCCACCAGATGTCAGCCTTTTCAGTTATGTTGTAGATAGTCATCCGGGCTTTTAGTCTATCCGAGTAATTATAAATATGAAAGTATTTTTTCATACCAAATAGCCAAGCCTCAGCTTCTTCACCCTTTTCCACTTCTCCATTAAACTTAGAAGGTTCTATCTTTCTAAATTCCCCTGAGATCTCTTCATAAGGTTTATACTTCCTCTTTCTAGGACTACTGTCTCTTTCACTACTTTCTCTAGTGTATTTATACTTTTCTTTGTGCGAACTTACTTTAACACATGAAGAAGATTTACTTTCACTATCATAAAATTTTAATTTCTTACCCTTGCGTTTGTATGATGTTCCAGAATCAGTTTCATGCTCCTTTCTTTTATCTTTGCCTCCGTTGTGGTTTTTATCTAATAATATATAATTTAGTTCCTCCTAAGCTCTTAAATTATTTCGTTATCTTCTTTTACAGTTTGTAATTCAGTTTTTAAATCTTTTATTGTTTGAAGTAGTTTTAAGGGTTGATTATTTAATTCCACATAATTGTTATCTGGATTATTGTGATGGGATCCATCTTCAGCAGATGCTTCAACTAATTCCATTTCCTGCAAAATACAAATTTGTATTTATGTATAGAAATAGTTTTAAAACATGATCATATATTTTGTTTTCTTGTTTTGCATGCGAGTGAGCCAATCTTCAGGCCTAGTGTTTGGAAACTTGCTCTGATACCACTTGTAACATCTCCAAAATTCGTAAATAAAAAAATTAAATAAATATCTAACTGTAATTATAAAGGATAAATAAATCCATACAATGTTTAACTTGTGTTTAGTCTTTTATCTATTGAACATAAATGACATATTACGACAACATTATGGTGTGACTTACAGTTATGACACCACTATTTTACTTGTCGTCAAGTTATGAAAGAATGTCATGTTTATTTCTCGCCATTTATAGTTGGTGTAATTATTGGTTATGTTCTGTATTACTTGTTAGCCCTACTACAAAGCTAGGATGATGGCTTCCATGGTCTTACTTAGCTCTCTGGCTAACACAAAACTACTATGTAATCTTTTTGCAGGTACATAACCAAAATAGAGCTTTCCTTGAGGTGATAACACACCATGATCCTAGCTAAGGGTAAACAAAGGCTTAACTAAGCTTAAGGGAGGACAAACTATCCTAAGGCATGGCACTATAATGCTGAACTAAATAAATAAAACAAGCATTATAACTATGGCCTCCATGGTGCAAGCTCGACGGTTTCAAAACTATAGAGTTTGGATTGAAAGATTTATAATTCAATGTGGCATTGTACAAAGCCACGTGATGGCTTATAAAACCTCCAGCTGGAAAGCATGTATGTCAAATTGAAACCCTAGGGGTTTAATTATCCTTGTTTTTCGTTATGGGTTTGGTCATTGCGTTATTTGTTTTATGCACAGTAGTGAAGGGAAAAGAGGGAGAGCCGAGCGCTCGACTTCTAGGCCCTCGGCCTTGGCCTTACACTCTTGACTTCTTATTTGGAACCAATCTATTTGTAAACAGTTGGCTCACCGGCCTACAAATCCGTATGCTTGGTGAATTGTCTGCATTGTTCCCTTGGGTCGTCATTGCTACGTCTTCTTCTTCGAAGGCAAGTCACCTATGGTTATTGTTATCTCTTTATTTTTTTCTTTGAATATATTTTTTAAGATTGAAAAGTAACCCTGTGTTGTTTTCTTGCAGGAGGTTCCTGCTAGGGTTGCTGCATCGACAAGGAACTGGTCACTGTGATGGGAGCATGGTCTAGTAAGAATAGTAAGAATTCTGGTTTATTTTAAATCCATGGTTTCCATCATTGATGGTCTTAATACCATGAACATAGTAATTATATTGTTGTTATACTCCTACACTCGTTTGGTGAACACAATTGAGGTGTTTGTATGCTATATTAAGGTTTTTGTTTCTACATAGATAGTGGTGCCCATGAAATGGACTTACGTCCCTATCCACTACAAGAAAACCTTGTGATTAGCGTCTCTTTTAGCTTCCTTTTTAGCATCCACTATCACTTTTAGTGTATTTTTCATCATTTTTTGGACAAAGTGGATGCTTTTCCACGGGATGGCGCTTTTAATGGCTTTAGTTGCGTCCATTTTTAAAACTTGGCACTATTTTGGATGATAATTAGCATCCCAATTAGCGTCCCAATTAGCAACCCAATTAATTTCTCAATTAGCATCCCATTTTAAAATTTGACACTAATTAGCATCCCAATTAACATCTCAATTAGTGTCCAAATTAGTATCAAAATTATCATCCCAATTAGAATCCAAATTAACGTCCCAATTAGCATCCAAAAAAACATCCCATATAACGCCAAGAATAGCCTCCAAAAACCTAAGACATTGATCTTCCTCCTACGACATCTAGGGCCCTAATATTCATCTTCATTACAATGATGCACATCCAATACATACATGACAAACATTCTCTTTATAAGAATTTCATGGTGGTTTCATACAAAGTGCATGGTCCATGAGCACTAAAATCCTTTTTTAGAATGTAAGAAATCGGCGTGTTTCCTTTGACCATGTTTAAGCCATCAAGAACCATCATTGGTGCATGAAAACTTGTAATGATGACCATGCAACACATATAAGACAAAAATTATCTTTATAAGTATGTATGGTGACTTTTAACCATGCACTTTAAGGCCACATAGGGTCTAAGGCCATATGAGTTTCCTAAATAAGATGTTCATGTCATGAAATTCCATTATTATTGGTTATTCATTGAAGGGCCACCATTATGATGCCTAATAAAATAGTACAATTGGTTTTAGTTCAGGGTGTGTGCAAGAAGTTGAGGGACCCTTGAGATGTAATGGTGGAGTGAAATCATTCACTCTTGATCCAAAAAAAAGAAATCAACCCAAGCAACACAGGACCTGCCAAGCCTAGTCCCAAGGCTGGAAATGGTGATGCCAACTAGGCTAGGAAACAAAATCGCGCCCCCGTTTTAGCAAAGTAAATCGCGTGCACGATTTACTTTGCTAAAACGGGGGCGCGATTATTAAAACCTGTTTTTTCTTTTTAACCCGGCCGAGCCCGTCCCTTTCTCATTTTTGGCGCGGCTATTGGAAGAAGAAGACGAAACCGCGACTGTGCATACGCGATTTTGGGTGTGCTTGAGCCCATCATCTCCTCCTTTGGATTTTAACCTTCCCTTTGTGAGGTAATTTCTTCAATTTTTGTCATGTTTTTTTCATTTTCCAAATCAATTTATTTTCCTTGTATACAATTGCTTTCAAAATTATAACTCAATTGCTTTCAAAATTAGAGCAATGTCAGTATAACAACTTCCATACTCATCCCACAAGAATAATAAGTGTGTTTTGGCAATGTCATCATCAAGGGAAAGACATGTATACATCTTTCCATGATTTCTACTACCCTCATGCTTTCCACTTTTGTATTCCATCATCATTCTCCTGACAGTATATAGTCATGGGTCTTCATGTGGAGAAGAAGTTCAAGATTTTGCTGCTGTAGATGAAATGATTCATGGGAAGAGTGTAACCAATAGTTTCTAGGCTGCCATAAATTGCAATATCAATGTGGTAAAATCTTCACTCATATGAATGGATATTCATGAAGATTGATAGGAACCTCACCTCTCAATAGTAACTCAAAATTTAGACCAAATTCATCAACAATTCACCAAAAAATATTGGCACTACAACAATCATCCAAGTTTAAGGCGCAAATATATGATCTGTCCAGATTGAAAGCCTTTCTTTAATAATCTCTTTAGCTAAAGGTATTTCTCAAATGAATATAGAAATACTAATTTATTACATATTTTTATACTATTCACCCACCCATGTGACACTACATGCACAAGTGATGTTTTTTTAAATTTCAAATAAATATTATTCATCAACTTCATTCTATTTCATTGACCCACTTCTACACACTTTCCTATTTTCATATGTTTTATGGGTTCAGTTTTCTTCTCCTTATGATATGTGTGCACTTGTGCGAGTCATTTCTAAATAAAAAATATTTAGTTCATATTCTAGGCACAACTTTCGATTGTACTCCTATTTCTTATTTATACTACCTAAACATTTAAATCATACATCACTTATATGGCAATCAACAATACATATTCATTTTCTTCAAATTTTCTTCATAATGAATGAAATACATATGCCTTTTTCTTTTATGGATGTTTAGTAATCATATTTGATACCAAGGGTGTCATGCTTCCACATGCCCTTTAAGTTTTTATTCGGTGTAGGCATAGTATAATGATTGAAACCGGGTTAACTCATCTTGTTCTTACCTCATGAGAGACTAATGATCACTAATAAATAAGGATGGGTTAGAAATTCACCCTCATCATAGCTCCTACATATTTGTTGAATATCACCCTCATCAAAATGATAATAATCTTCATTATTAATAAATGGCTTAGAAATTGATTACCAACTTCACTCAACAATATCCCCTCTCATTAACAATAAATAGCTTATATGAATAAACTAACACTGTAAATAGCTTATGCCGTCTATTCTTTACTGTAAAATTCAAGATCAATCTTTAAATTTACATGATAGATTTAGTTTATATGTCAATAGTTATACAGTTTTCAGTTCTTATATATGTCATTATATCATGTGTTTATATTTCTAATGATATTTTATTTGTATTTATGATTGCAGTGGCTACTATGGAGCGTAACAATGCAGAGATACTGAGGTTCATTGGCCATTTGAGAGAGATAGGTTTAGCTTGGAGGGGTGGAGATGAGCTCCACCGCTCCCTATCAGATTCATTATTATTTATTGTTGATACGATCGCAAGATCGAATGATGCGTTGTATAGCATCGCATCTTACAAGAAGCGAAAAAGGCAACAGTATGCTGATGGCTTGAGTTACAATGAGGTAAAAAAGCTGAAAATAACAAAACAAGCCATCTATTCATTGTTTAGAGTGCCTGGGACGGATGACATCCCGGAGATCAGTAGGCCACATATTTCTATTGAGTGGTGCACTTTTCCACCCATCAGAGACAACTGGATGGATAGGTGGTACATGGTTTTTGACATCCCCCCTCACAACAATAGGGAAGTACCGATGTACTTCCTCCGAAAATTGTATGAAGAGTTTGTGATGGGAAAACATGTCAACTATTTTGACATGTTGGGCTTCCAGGGAGTTGGTAGGGGAATGCCCCAACATCGACCCCATGCTAGGCATAGAGATGCCAATCCACAGATACCTGCACCCCGTGCCCAGCTACCGAGGGCAGACATCCCTCCTGCACATGACATTGTTTCCCAGACACATGATGCATTTTTTACTCTAGCTGAGATGGTATCTTGACACACGGCCACTATTGACCAGAGAGCGCCCTCTTCCTCTGCTGGTGTACAACCACCAGCTTCTGGTGGTGTAGGGACATCTGTTGGTGGGGATAGACCGACATCCGATGTGCCTCAGAGCGAGCCGCATGTCTGCACATCGTGTGGGGGACCCTGTTATGGTCTTGGACCAAGACATGGTTCCACTACGATGACTGGTGGTCAGGTAAGGACTTTGCTTTAAAACTCTGTTATTCAACTCAATTTTTAATTGTTCCATACTATATCTAACATATTAAAATATTCGTAATATATATGCAATATTTACTCTTGCGGGAGTTTGATGCCTCTCACGGGGGTGGTACTGGACTCGGTGTGGTTGTACCTGAGACCCAGAGAACCACAGTTGAGGTAATATTTAAAAACTTGTCATTTTGTTATTACATGTATAATGTTGTTAATGCATGTGTTAGTCTTGATTAATTTATTGAAATGTCTAATATTTACAATTTTTGAAGTTGCAGGAAGCCCACTTGGAACATGATGCTGAAGA
>LPNX010963998.1:9700-34601 GCA_001517045.1 Pseudotsuga menziesii
ATAAATGATTTGGATAAATCAGGTGTATCTTTTATTTCTTCTCTTCGAGAACCGCCGCCCCCTATCCCTATCGGGAATTGTGGTACCTCAGCACTATTCTCACTTTTTGTTAATACGAAGTGCGGTACCACCACTCTATTCACTTAGCCAAAGTGCAGTAGAATTTGCACTTTTTCTTCATACAAAGTGCGGTACCACCGCTCTATTCTCTTAGCCAAATTTCAGTGAACCTTGGTCACTTACATCAATTTTTGGTACTGCAGCCCCCAAACGACCTGTGGTAGCTATGCAAGGTGTGTTACCTATTTTATATAGTTCAAAAAAAAAGAGATAGATCTCTAGTTAGTCATACCATCATGGATACTACCAACACAAGTAATTTGAAGCAGATCTCTGGACCCATACTGATCGGTACCAACTATGAGTTTTGGTCTAGAAAGATGAAGATGTTTCTCCAGCTCAACAAATGTTGGGATATGGTTGAAATTGAGTTCAAAGAAACTGCTACAAATGCTCTGGGCGTAATGAGTAATGCCTATAAGAATGTCATAGAAGCTCGCCGAGACCAAGATCTCACAACCAAATGGCTAATCCAAATTTGCATCGAGGAGTCCATTTTATCGTGGATCTCAGGAGCTAATAGTGCACATAAATCTTGGAATCTACTCTCATCTGCCTACAAGGGAACAAACTGAGTAAAAAAAAAAGATTGTGAACCCTTTGCATTCGGTTTGAAAGTTTGAAAATGAAGGAAACAAAAATTATAAATCACTTTATGACTAAGGTTTCAAGCATTGTGACTAAATTTCAAACCTATGACAAACCTCTAGAACATAAGGTAGTTTTCAGAAGATTCTAAGGTGTCTCACGAAGAAATTTTCTATGGTAGTGACTGCCATAGAAGAAACAAAATATTTTTTTTAGTTCACCCTAGAAGAGTTGAATGGTTCCCTTTGTAAGAACACCAGAATTTCCTACTAAAAAAAATTAACATGTAAGGTCATTTGGAGACCAAAATATTTTCACCTAAATAAACACTTTAAATCTTAATAATTCAATTAATATTTCTGTAATAATGACTTTTATTATTTTGCTCTAGGATTTATAGATTTCCAAGTTTTAAGCTAGCTTACTTGCTTTTCAGTTTTTTCACATGTTATGAATGCCTTGTTGTAGGTTATGCTTGTATGCTTAATGAATTTAAAACTTTACATACCAGCTCTAGATTGTATACCACGTTATTAGGTAATGTAGGTCTTACTTAGCCTATCGGCTAAAGCATATCCTACTTACAAATTTGCAGATGTTGCAGTTAAGATCTTGCCTCATGTATTGACATCTAAGATCCCTAAGTATGGACCACAAAGGGACCTTAATCATGCTAAAGGGGTTTGAAAAAAAAACCAACACATCGAAATAAGTAAGGTCACCTTACCATATACTAGCGCTATATTTTTAACATGAACATCATATGAAGACTATGTAAAAGAATTCGATGCTTTTGGAACTATGGTGATGTGGATAATATTTTTTATTAAGTGGAGGTTGGTGAAATATTTAAAGGAGACCATGTGGAGGGTACTATTGTGCTTTCTAGATGGATGAGGGTTTTACCCAAATCAATCCTTATGGTTCTTGGCACTTTTCACTTTGTTTTGCATTGTGGGTTTTGTGGGAGAGCCGAAGGCTCTCAGCCCCTTCATCGTTAGATTCTCCTGCTGCATTGTTCGTCTTTGGGTTCACCAAGACAATGGTGTTGGCTACTTTCAAAATATTTTTCCATAAAACCAAGTTGTTACAGGTCTAATTTGTAACCCTTTTTTCCGCACAATCACATCTTAAATACTGTAATTTATTTCTTTACCAGATATTTGGAAACTAGTTTTAATTCTGAACTTGTTGTTGGTAGGTAAACTTGTTGATTTGTTCCACACCAATGTTGGGTGTGTAGAGCTTGGGGTTTTAATAGCAGCCAGGGATCTCGTAAGAACTATGAGCCTCAAACCTTGGGTATTTGGTGTAATGCACATCACTTCCTCCCTTTTTGGACTGGACTCGTTAGAAGATTCTAGGTTTTCAAAGATACATTCCCAACCATTAAAATGGCAAACGTTCTGGTGTTTTTTCCTCATTGGAATTTTTTCAATTATCTGAAAACTTGAAATGCTTAGCATTGTATTTGAATAGGCCATGAGTCTCCGTCGATTTTATAATAAGAATGTAAAACTTTATGTGAAGGAATTTATGGTATTACTCCAATCGTTTATATTCTCCAACATTATTGTGTATTAAATTGTTTTGATATCTAGTCTGTGAAATGTTTCTGGTTTCACTTTTGAACTTACGTTTTTGAGAAATAAGCTAGATTGTTTATAAGCTAAGATGCTCTACTCTGTATATTTATATCTTTGTATACGACGCTGATATTAGTATATTATTTGTATAAATCTATATACTGCATATATATAAAACGTTATCAATTTCCAAAATGTTGTGTTAACACTTGGTAATTTCTCTGTAACTTTTTATACATTGTTTTCAAAGTGGTCTACAACTGGTTTGTTTGATTTTTATCATTTAAGACAGTATTATCTTAGGATCTTAGCTGAGAGAATAACATGCACATCTATAATCACAAGAGACAAGAGACACAAAGAATTTTCCTCGGGGAAACCATAAAGGAGAAAACCCCGCAACTTCCTCAGAGATAGAATGAGAACCAATGGCAGCAGTAAAACCCAAAGACAGAAAAGATGATCTTCGAAAGCTGTTCTCTCTCTCTCACTTGAGAGAGCTTCTCCTCTCTCATTCATGTGCCCCAATTGAGTGAGTGTGTGTAAAAAATAGAGTCTCACTCTCTATTTATACTAGTTTTCGAATTTTACAATTACTTACTAGGGCCGACATCTCTAGGAGAGTCTAATAACCCTAGTGACCCACAACTGTGGGTAATTTTCCCTTCGATCAACAATGAGGGTTAACCTTAACTCAATTGTGGGTACTATTGCCTCGAATTACAATGGAGGGTTAACCTCAATGAATTTACATGACTTTATTGTATTAATGACTCTCCCGATAGGAACATCAGGGTACAATGAAATGCAAATTATTATCCCAATAGGAACATCGGGGTACAATAAAATATATACAAGTGAATACATTCCGAAGTTAAAAATACGTCAAAACTCCCTCTTAACTATGAAGGTATTCTCTTGATACAATTCATTAGCACAAGTATTCTTCTTTGGATAAAATCTGGATCATCACTAGATCATCATTGAAACTAGATCATCACTAGATCACCATCAAAGTTGGATCATCACTGGGTCATCATCATTATTGCTACTGTTATCTCAATCAACCGATGCTATCTCTCAATTCTTCTCGTCATAGGAAGTTCTACAGAGACAACCCTTTTTCATGCTGGTTGTAGGCCTAGCCTCCATGTAGGTCTTGATTGTCTGCAACAATTATATCTAACCATGGAATGAATCATGTCAGAAATTCCTGCCCATCACTTACATCTGACCATGGGAGGGACACATCCAAGAACCATGTCAGAAAGGAACTCCCAACACTCACATCTGACCATGGGAGGAACACATCCAAAAACCATGTCAAAAAGTCCCAACACTCACATCTAACCTCATCTTGTTAGAAAGGCTCTACACTTACATCCAACCTCATCTTGTCAGAAAGGATCTGCAGTTACATCCGACCTCATCTTGTTAGAAAGGCTCTACACTTACATGCAATCTCATCTTGTCAGAAAGGCTCTACACTTACATCTGACCTCATCTTGTTAGAAAGGATCTGCACTTACATCTGATCATGTGGGAACACATCCCATAATCACATCAAAATGGCTTTGCACTTATATCTGATCATGTGGGAACACATCCCACAATCACATCAGAATGGCTCTGCATTGATAATGTGGGAAAAAATCCCACAATCACATCAGAATGTATCTGCACTGATCATGTGGGAACACATCCCACAATCACATCAGAATGGCTCTACACTGATCATATGGGAACACATCCCACAATTACATCAGGATATCTTTGCACTTACATCTGACCATGTGGAGCCCAACCTTCCACCATGTCAGAAAGGCACAACACTTATATCTGACCATGGGAGGGCCCACCTACCACCATGTCATAAGGGCTCAACACTTATATCTAACCATGGGAGGCCCCTACTACCACCATGTCAGAAGGGCTTAGCGATTACATCTGACCATGGGAGCCCTGGCCTTCCACCATGTCGGAAGGGCTCATGGACTCATCACTTCCCCTTGAAGGGAACCTCGATCTGGAGAACACCAAGCTTCTCCCTGAAGTACTCAAACTTCACTCTAGCCTTTCTAGAATGGAATTACATAAGGGATGATTACGTCCAAGGATAACCTGCAAGCTTCTCCAGGAACGATTACATCCGAGGACAACCTACAGGACCGTTTACATCTGAGCAACCTACGAGCTTCGCTAGTATTTTATGCTCAGCCAACCTGTCTCACCAGCTATGCTAGATCTCCTTCTTTAAAGATATATCGATCTGGATCACAAACATGAGCTTCACTGCTCCTCTTTGATCTCATACTGAAGCAACATCCTGAAGTGCTCTTCTTGTGAATGGAAATTCCTACCTAATATGAATCCACATAACCCTCAAGGTTAATCTTCTGATTCATATCATCCTTGAGCACATACTCAACTGTACCCTTCAAGTACCTCATTGCATTCTTTGCAACCATCAGGTGAACATGTCTTAATCTGTTCACAACAAAGAAAATATCTGGTCTCGTATTCATCAGGTACATCAAGGAATAAATCATCTAACGATACATTGTGGCATCAACTGAATTCGATGAAGAAACACTCAATAACTTTAGGTTCGATTCCATAGGTGTGGTCATGGCCTTGCAGTCCATAATCCCAAACCTCTTTAGGATCTCTACTGCATACTTCCCTTGTCCTAGGGAGATTCCATCTGTACTCTGCCACACCTCCATGCCTAGAAAGTAGTGCATCATATCCAAGTCCTTCATCTCAAAATCAGCAGCAAGTCTCCTTCTTGCAACTTTAATGAGTTCCTCTTTTCTATCAAGAACAAGTCATTGACATATAATAGGAGCATCACTGGTCTTCCACCTTCAACCTTGAAGTAAAGGCTAGAATCCACCTTACTCTCAGTAAATCCTAGAGTCATCAATAATTTTTCCATCCTCTTGTACCATGTCAAACCTCAGGATCTTTTGCAGTCACTCCCTCTAAAGTGGAGCATCATTCTCCCTCTGCCTTTCATACTCTATGTATTGAAACATTTTGTACTGGAGTGACAAGTATCTTCCTCTACTACTAATATTCTATGTATCCATCTAGGATCACTGGATACCAAGATCCTCTATCTTGAACCTTTTCAAAAGTTCTTCTCACACCCATTTGTGAGATTTTCATCCTATATAGGATTTCATATTCAACCTTGTAGCAAAGGTTAATATATTCATCACTCTAGGTGATCTTCAAGCTCCTCATGTATGTGTTATCCCATGGGTGTCTTCTGAGCTCATACAATGCCTTCTTTAATTTGCACACATGAGTCTTCCTATCATGTGTCTTAACTTCAGGTGGCTGTAAATTTCTCTTTGTAGTCTATGCCTTCTTTCCATGAGAAGCCTCGTTCTACCAATATTGCCTTGTATCCCACGGTGTTTCCATCTACTGCATGCTGGATCTTGTATATCCATATGGAAGACATTAGGGACTTCCTTTCAAGTCTCAATACTGCATCCTAGACATCATTCTTCTTGAACTGGTATTCTCCTTCCCTTTCTTCTTGGCTACTTCTTCATAGCTGGAAGGATCTGCATCAATGATGTCGCTCAACAGTGTCATATAATTAGAGTGTCTATGAGGCCTCTTTCTTTGTTTGAAAGCATTGTCATATTATTCTTCATCTTGGATTCTTTCTTAAACTGTCGTCACTTGTTATTCGGAACAAGTCTCATCCTTCTTTTCTTGTAGGTGATTGTATGCGATCTTTCCTACAAGTCAAATGCATTAGTTGTATGGTTAGAAACATTTCATAAGTATGTTCATAATGAAAAATTATTTTGCATTAAGATATAATCATGCAACTATTTTAGCCAATACAACATTCATCCATATCTCATGGAAACGTTTCTATATGCCTTCCATCTCTACCAAGACATCATTGAGATTGTGCACTAATCCAATATGTCAGCAAAGAGGTTTCATTCTAGATAAGTAGCAATGGAGATTTGTATAAAACCATGAGCTACTTACCCATCACATGCATATTAGTAGTATACTGTCATTAATGCAAACATTCTATCATGCATAATACATCAACTGAATATAACAAAACAATATCATGAAATGACAATTGAATACTTATCTTTATTTGTTTCATGGGTAGACTCCTTCTTTCAACTTCATAGTCTTATTTATTCATAATAGAATCATTTGTTATCCAAATGATCAATATGGATAAAAGGTTCTCCAAGAATTGAGTTCTTCATATTCCGCATCGCTTGAGGGATCTTCTTTGAATCATGAGCTCTTGATCTTTAGTTGCTCCCATCTTCTCTTCTCTTATTATGGGTAGGGCTTCATCTTGTGTGTGCTCTTCCCAGAGTCTACTAAAAGTAATCACTTCCTTTTGGCACACATTCCTTGAATGAATGAATCCCATGATCTTGGGAGGCCATTCAAGGTGTTTATCACAATGTCTTCATCCACTGCTTCAAGTTGTTCTTTGATTTGAGAGACCCTTGTAAAGTATGACTGTATGGTCTCTGCATTCTGAATGTTCACATTCTTCAACTGGTTTCTTAAAGCCATCTTTTGATTTATGTTCTTCCCTTCAAATATCTTGGTCAAGGAATCAAAAATTTCTTTAGGTGTCTTTAGGGAAGATAGTTGTGGTATAAGGTGATCCTTGATTCTTGTGGTATAAGGTGATTCTTGTGTAAGGCTTTTAGCCTCATCTCACTATGGAACTAGAACCTGTCCACTTATGTAGGTGTCCAATTTCATTTTCTTCAAAAACTAGTGAGATCCAATACTTCCATGCTTGGAAATTGTCACTTTCACCAAGCTTGTCATCAAGCTAGTGTGACTAGTCATTTTGAAATGGGAACCTCAAATGTAAATAGAAAAAGATTAGATCTTACCGATTTGAGGTGTCTGTCTTGATTCCGGAGTTGGATGATCTAGGGTTTGTCAGAGAAACCCTAATTTTCAAAACTTGGAATCTTTTAGATATAATTGGATAAAAATATAGACCTCTTCAAGGAGAGATGTCCAATGTACTCCTTTTCTAAAAACAGTGGAGGGAAGCTCCCGGAACAGGAAGCCCTAGCTTACCAATTTCTTCTACAGAAATGCCTGATATTGTTTCATGGTATATAAAACATTACTGATCCCTTGTGTATGAAATTTCATAGTTAGATAACCATGTCTTTCCTCTTTCCAACACCATAGGTTTCACCAGAATTGGTTTCACCAATTGGGACTTATAAGAGTTTTCCCAAGGTGACGTATTTCAGCACTGTTCAACATAACAAACTTGTACGGACTGCCACGTGCCCCTGCTTCATCATCAGGGTCTGAAACTTTTAATAAAATAAGTAAAATATGTTCCCTATCTAGAAAATCTTGAGAAAATTCATTTGGATCTTTGTATCCCTAGATATAGCAATTCTTCCTAGATGTCTTGTTTAGGGATGAATCTTGGAAGAAACTGGAACCTTGATTTGGAGGAAACATATCTCCTAGAACATAGCGGATCTAAGGCTGAAATTTATACACAGGGTACATCAGGATTGTATCTTCGGCCTGTGAAAATTTAAGCCCCTGAGACGTCTTCAATCCCAAGATATGGTGAATGTACTAGAACTACCCATTTTAGTATTTTAGGGTTTTTCAGGCTCGGGGTCAAACAAGGGTTTGACTTTCCTGGAGTTTTACCCAACCAAAAATATCAATCTTGGTATCTAAACTTTTATTTTGATGAGGAGAGAAATCCTATGCTGGGATCACTCAAAAATTCCTCTTCTGTAAAAATCCCTAATTTCCCGCAACAAAAAATAAAAATGCCTGGAATCAAATTCTGCTTGGACAGAAAGATGTGCCCTTCAATGGAGAGTTAGCCTAGCCTCCTTTTGCTGATGGATTGTGGAGAGATACCCAAAAAGTAATAAGCCCTAGCTTATGCAGCTGCACAATTTATTGTTCTAAGGTTAGCTCCGATACCGTGTTAGATTTTTATCATTTAAGATAGTATTATCTTAGGATCTTATCTGAGAGAATAACATCTATAGCAATAATCACAAGAGACAAGAGACACAAAGAATTTTCCTCGAGGAAACCATAAAGGAGAAAACCTCGCAACTTCCTCAGAGATAGAATGAGCACCAATGGTAGCAGTAAAATCCAAAGACATAAATGATGATCTCCAATAGTTGTTCTCTCTCTCTCTCACTTGAGAGAGCTCACTCATGCGCCCCAGTTGAGTGAGTGTGTGTAACAAATATAGAGTCTCACTCTCTATTTATACTAGTTTTTGACTTTTACAATTAATTACTAGTGTTGACATCTCTAGGAGAGTCTAATAACCCTAGTGACCCACAACTGTGGGGACTTTTCCCTCCGATCAACAAGGAGGGTTAACCTTAACTCAATTGTGGGGACTATTGCCCCAACTTACAATAGAGGGTTAACCTCAATGACTTTACATGACTTTATTATATTAATGACTCTCCCAATAGGAACATCGGGGTACAATGAAATATAAATGATTCTCCCGATAGGAACATCGAGGAACAATATAATATATACAAGTGAATACATTCTGAATTTACATATACATCAACAAGGTTTATAAAAGGATTATGGCTTGTAACTACAAGGGTTTGTAGCATGTCGTGGAATTTTGTGGATTTTAACTACTGTGTTAATATGAATGGGCCTTTCGCTGTAAAATATTCTTTCTACATTTAAACGACTTCCTATTTTGTGAATAAAATAGTGTAATATGTGTTTAATGATAAAATCTTAAACATTTTACTATCCATTCGTCGAAATTAAGCTTTAATAGGATGTAGCAATTTTACTAAGTTTCTTTAGCATTTTATTAAAAAAATAGAATGGAAAATATGCTTATGGGGTTCGATCCCGTGACCTACAAAATACTTTTGCAGTTGGCACCATAAATAAATGTTTTAAAGTTTAAATCTTAATTTTCCTTGCTGCCGTCATGGCTTATTTTGGATTTGTTTTACTTTTCTATTAACCAAGGATAATTGGATGTAGGTTTCAATTATTAAAGAGATTTTATAACCTTCTAGTTGTAAATTTGGTTAATTATTATATAAGTATTTTACCTTTGATTTTTTGTTTAAACGAAATACAGTTTTAAAAAAAATATAGATTTTAGAATTCGTTCATAAATAAAAATGCTTTACCCTATACCAAATTGTAGAGGAAAAATGGCATTTCGGCAGTGCGATCTTAGTACAAAATATAAAGCCTTTCAGCTATAAAATATTAAAAGAGTTTTTTGTTAATTTGTTTCGAACCCTACCTAGCAGCCTGAGTGAATTTTTTTGTTTTGGAAGGAATTGTTAAAGTAAACCCTAAATGAAATTTTTGTTTATTATTTACTTAACACTATTTGAAAAAACTATAAACATATACAATAACTAAAGGAAATAGTCAGAAATCATTAAAAATCTAATAAGAAAACTATTTCTGAAATTATATACATATACATATACAATTTTCTTCTAACCTAAGAATTGTGATAATCTACAAGTTTGCTATGAAATCTCTTTAGGAACTATAGCATTTGTTATCTGAGAATATATGGAAATCATATCCATTTATCCCATTCTATTTAAGAAAATAATTAATAATCTTAGGGAGACTTGCAACATTCATAGAATTCTTCAGATATAGGTATAGACAAATTTACAGATAGAAATGAGATCATCTTAGAACCTGTTTAACTGTAGACATGGAAAAACACCCAAAGAAGACCATTCCTCCCAACCGTGTCCTGAAAGAAGCCGAGACCACTTTCTTTAGGACTGCCAAGCCTGTCCACTAAACCACCAGGATGAATATGTTGTGTAGAATCCTACATAGTATTTTTTGTAACTTTAGCAACCTCACTTGCAGACATAACTCTCAACAAATCACTTTAGGTATCCCCTCAATGAATTCCTCTTGTTTGCCTAACTTTTCAGTTTCTATCAAAATCAAAAGGTGTTAATCACTTAGAATAGAATGTAGTGAGCCTCCTGCTCATTCGATGGTATATATAAGCTTTCCTAGGTATTTGGGTCAATTTTGCAATTAAATGAGCCACCTTCTCAGTTCCTCTTTCTAGGGAACATAACCAAAATTTTAGGGATGTTTCCTTTTGCAACAACTAGAAAGTGAATGCTAATGTTCCCACTTGTCATTTTGTCCTTCTACAACAGATCATTCCTCCAAGTGGGTCAGTGAAAATGCTTCAACAATCTTCTTTGGATAGGTGTCTCCTAGTTCAATTATTTAAATAAATAAAATATCCAATTACAGTCATCCTTGCCCATCTTTGGTCAACAAAATAAAACTTTAAAATAACTTTTAAAGTAATGTTTTCTCAAAATTATTATTATTATTATTATTATTATTATATATATATATATATATATATATATTTTTTTTTTTTTTAGTTCTAGGTGAGTTACACCCTTCTATCTCATGAAGCTCGAATCAATCAAGAAGAAGAGTCGTTGACCAATACTTTAAGCACCCAAGCTTCCTTTATCTAAGGTTGAGGTAGAGGAGGACTATATAGAGGAAGAAGAGGTTGAGGTTCTCCTCATATATAATACAGAAGCCATTGTGAACATCCATATCACTCAGAGCACTCTCACAAACCTCAAGGTTAGAGGGGGAGAGGCAAGAGATGCACCAATAAGTCCAATATTCAATGTAACTAGTGCAAGAAGTATGGCCATTATGAATGAGAATGTAGAAAGAAGAAAACAGACCAGAACAGTGGTAGAGATAATGTCTCTAAAGAAGAATAAGGATTGTGAGAGGTGATGTTCATGTCTTATCAAGCTACCAAAGAACATTGCAACTTAGATCCATGGCTACTAGATAGCGGTTGCAACAATCACATGAAAGGTAACAAGTCAATATTCTCTAGTTTGAATTCCTCTATTGTCATGAATATCAAGCTAGGAGATGACTTTCTGGTTCGAGCAAAATGAAAAGGTACTATTCATTTATTTACAAAGTAACATAGTTTATTCATGAGGTTTTCTATGTACCACCTATGAATGTCAATTTTATTAGTATAGGTCAATTACTTCAGAACCAGTATGATATTCAATTTTATGATACATATTGTGCTATTTATGATAAACACCCCATTAAGAGACTCATAGCCAAAGTTGAAATGACTAATAGAATAATATTTTCTCTAAGTCTCACGAGTGCCAAACTTCCACAGTTTGTATCCCATACTGTTTCTAGTCTATATGAATCATTGTTATGGCATTGTAGATTCGGTCATCTTCCATTCAAGGGTCTCAATATCCTACACAAACAGTACATGGTAAAGGGGTTACCAGTTATACATGAACAATCTAGCTCCTGTAAGGATTGTTTCATTAGGAAACATCAAAGGGACAACTTCCCCACTTCCACATCTAAATCCAAAGAACATATTGAGATAGTTCATACAGACCTCTCCGGAACCATGCAAACCCAATCCATAGGAGGTAAATTTTATTTTCTGACATTTATTGATGATTTTGGCAAGAAAATATAAATTTATTTTCTCAAGAGAAAATCAGAGACCTTCTCTAGGTTCAAAGAGTTCAAGGCCCTTATTGAGAAGCAATATGGAAAGTTCATTAAAGTGCTTAGGTCAGATGGTGGAGGTGAAATGATTCCCATGAGTTTACATATTTTTGTAAGCAACATGGAATCCATGAAATTTCACCACCATATACACTCCACAACAGAATGGAGTTGTTGAATGAAATACCTAGACCATCATGAACATGACTTGTAGCATGCTTTCACATAAGAATCTATCATATGAGTATTGGGTTGAAGTTGTTACATGCTCTATCTACTTTCTCAACATATCACCCACGGTGAGTGTCTAAACAATATTCTCGAAGAAGCATGGAGTGGCACTAAGACTAGTGTTGCACATCTAAGAGTTTCTGGTTCGGATGCATTTTCTCATGTACCTGATGAACTTAGAATAAAGCTGGATAAGAAGAGTGAGAGGTGCATTTTCACTGGTTACAATGAAGAACACAAGGATTACAAGTTGTATAATCCTGTCACCAAAAATATTGTGGTGAGTAGAGATGTGAAATTCATTGAAGACAAATTCTAGAGTGATCCTTCATACATACATCAACAAGAAAAAACAGACTTGTCATTACCTATTAAACTTCCAATATTGGAAGTACAACAACAAGAAGAAACACCAGCATATAGTCCACCTCAGAATGAAAAAACTAGAAGACTTTGAGAGAGTTATATGAGAAGACTCTTGTTATTAATGAGAAACTTCAGTATGTTATGTTTTCTTGCCAGCCCACATCTTTTGATGAAGCAGTAAAGGATACAAAATGGGTACAATCAATGAATGAAGAGATTGATTCTATTGAGAAAAACCAGACTCGATATCTTGTTGATATCCCTGTAGACAAAACTAGTATTGGAGTCAAATGGGTCTATAATACCAAACTGAATGAAAAAGGAGAACTTGAAAAAAATAAGGAAAGGTTGGTTTCCAAAGGTTATGTACAGAAGTACGGTATAGATTATGATGAAATATTTTCTCATGTAGCAAGGATGGATACCATCAGAGATGTACTTTTCATTGCAACAAAAAATGAGTGGCTTGTTTATCAAATGGATGTGAACTATGCCTTTATTAATGGTATTCTTGAAGAAGAAGTATATGTAGGCCAACCACCTGGATATACTATCAAAGGTCATGAAGAAAAAGTGTTTAAGCTGAAAAATACCTTGTATGGTTTAAAACAAGCTCCACTATCTTGGTACATTAGGATTGACTCCTATCTCATCAGCAATGGGTTCAATAGAAGCATCAATGAGCCACTCTAGATGTCATAACAAAGCAAGTTAAAATTCTTATTGTTTGTCTTTATGTTGATGACATGATTTACATTGGTAATTTAATGCTTGAAGAATTCAGGACAGTCATGAAAAAATAATTTAGGACGGTAATGATTTAGACTAGTATGGTTTGTGGTTTATAACATTTTATTATTATAAATGACATGTGTCAGCTCTAGGATGAGCACTGAAGGACTTACACATCTCCCCCTACCAAAATATAGAATGCACCCCTTGGAGGCAATAAATACCAAACTAAAAACTCTTGAAAGGATTAACTAAGAAATACAAAGATAAAAAAAATCCATTGTACTATGTTGATATTATTTTTCATATCTTAATAAAAAATCCTTGATGCTTTTCCCTTTGCGTTAATAGTGATTTAATAATGTGTTCATTCCTGTAGGAGGGATCCCTATTTGGATATATGCTACATAATTTCAATTCATTTTACATTGCTTATATTATTGAATTTGAAGGAAACAAAGTCTCAGGTAATCCTTTGTAACTGGAAGAGATTTTAAAAAACTTTTCCAAAGGTAAGAGGCCCTCGAGTACTTTTCATCTGAGTCTCTAAACCAACTCTCCATTTACCACTCTCTCATATATTTGCACTTGATGAATTTATTCCACAAGCTTGTAGAGAAGAGAGAGTTCCATGGAATTTTTGTGACAAGGGAGAGATTAAACAATATTAAATATTTTAAGCCGCAACCGCCCGAAGACTTTGGCAGAGCTATAGAATCCTAGGCCACGAGGTGGAATTTTTTAGAAACTGAGCCCCTAGAGGAAATAAAATTTGAAGTTCCTCTTCTTAGATTGTCCACTATCGACTGGGGGAGAATGCATAGGGAAAACCAATAGACATGAATACTTTGGGGAACAACATTTTCCAAGACTAATTGACCCCTTGAATAGAGCCATCGAAAATCCCAACACCTGGTTCTATAGTCAAACTTCTTCAAAATCCAATTCCAATCCTTGGTTGCATAACAATTTGGTTTTATAAAAAAGCAAAGATATTTGATGCCTTCATTTATCTCAGAATAAGTACAGGGAAAACATGTTAGAATTTGGTCCCGAGAAGGAACGTCCATCCCAACAGTGATTAAATGATATTTTTAAAAATTGATCGACATAATTGTAGCCCCACAAAAAGATCAAATAAAACATTGTAGTGTTTCCGTTCCTCCATCGAGCCACAATAAAAAACAAGAATGTCGTCCACAAAGAGAAAGTGAGATATGCTAAGCATGGAGGAAATCTTTAGACCAATTATATTTTTGTCTTTTTTACTTTCTCCACTCAATTTGCTCAATCCTTGATTAATGAGGAGGAAAATAAGGGGTGGAAGCAGGCTGCCTTAACGAAGACCACGAAAGGAATTAAAGTAGGGAGAAGGAGACCCATTTATCAATGTAGCGAAGCTAGCAGAGAAGATACAAGTGAAAATCCAATTGGACTGTTAATCGTGGACAACAAATATTTATCAGCATTGACCCCATAGTAGGGGTAAAAGGTAATTTTTTTTTATCTAATTCATTGATTTCTGAACTTCATCGCAGAAATTTGTGGGTCCTCTCTCAGATTTGGAAACCTTGAGGCGAAGGTTTTTGATCCTGGTTAAACGCTGAAGACTTAATGCTTCCAGCAGACCTTGTAAGTGAGTGGATCACCTGCACTACCTCTCTCTCTCATGCAAGCTTACTTCTCAATGAGGGTGTTGACTCTTTGGTTTGGGAGAAAAATGTAGTGACTAGAGTGGTTACTGTTAAACATGACTATGAATTTTTAGTGACCCGGAGGAACCTCAATCCTCCAAAGTGATGGGTCAAGGGGCTTTGGAAAGGATCCATGCCTCTAAAAATCATTTTTTTTGTTGGTTACTTCTCCACAACAAAATACTGGTTTGGAAAAATATTCAAAAAAGAGGATATTTTGGTCCAAATATGTGTTCCTTGTGTAGATACAACTCAGAGTCAGTCGAACACATGTTTCTTCATTATTCTTATTTCCAAACAGTTTGGAAAGAGGTTAGATGCCACTTTTCTTTCTTCTTCAAATGGGATTTTAATTCTATTGAATAATGTTTTCTCTCTTGGTTCAGAAGCTTAAAGAAGTGGAAGTTTCTCCCATATTTTTTGTTTTGGGAAATTTGGAAAACCAGAAACATGCGCATTTTCCAAAATATTGCTCCCTCTATTCTAAACATTGTTTCTAAGGTTGTGGCAATTTTTCTGGAATGGAACACAGTTTGTGCCCTAAAAGTACCAAAGATTCGTATCAACCCTGTGTTGGAAACTGATACAACTTATGGGTTTTTCGATGGGGTCAAGCATGTTGGGAATTGTGGCACATGCATGATCCTTCATATAGATCACTCTCACAGTTTCAAGATAATGATGGGTGTTGACAGTGGCACTAATACCTTTGCCGAATTTTTAGCATTATGGAGGATTTCATGGTTCAAAAGAAAAAGAAATATTCTCCAGCTTTCTATTTTTGGAGATTCAAAGGTCGTAATTGGTTGGGCCAAAAGGTATCACAAATCTGTAGTCTCTGAGATTTGATTGTTGGCTGAAAAGGATTATACGACTAAAGAATTGTTTTCTTTATTTATCCTTCAGGAATATGTACAGGGAGTTCAATTCAGACGTGGACAACCTATCAAAGCTTGTGATAGGATATTTCCTTGGTACCCTTCACTTCTATGAGTTCCAAAATGACATCATGATTACTGAAGGTCGCTTCCCCTACTTCTAGTTCTTCCACACTAGTCTTGGTATTGGACTATTTTATGTCTGACAACTCTCTGGAGCCTGCTATTTTTTCTGTAAGACTATTTTTTATTATTCTCAGCACTTTGGCTTTATGCAACTTGATGGGTAGAGTCCCTGTAGTATATTTTTGAATGTATTAATGTTTTGCTGACGACTTTGATATTGTCTTCGAGTCTACTTAGATGGAGAATTTACATGAATATCTTGATGTAATTTTGATTCTCATGAATAACAAATTACATACTTTTTTTCAGTGAAAAAAAAGTCCACCATAAAAATCATATAATTGTTATAGGTTATTTCAACCTATATTATTGATGTCACATCTTTCAAATTCAAGGCCCACATGATATCATTCCCCTTCTTGATTTCCAAGAGAAAAAATAACAACCTACATGGTTGAAAACTATTCCAACGTCCATTGCTATCGATTGAATACGTTTAAAGGAAAAAAAATATTATACTTCGACCAGTTTGGTCTTTATTCCCACATCGTGCACCCACTAATTATATTTGAAATAAAATTATATAATGATATTGCATTACTAAACAAGAATGCAAATTAATTGGAATGTATTTTCTGTGTTCCTTGTTTACGTGAATTCCAAGATGAGAGTAATCTATTTTTTTTTCGAGGAGAAAATATCATTTCTTTTATAATAAAGAAACAATTTACATCACATGAAGGTACACCAACCATTATTTCAGCCACCAAAAGATAACTAAAAATCCTCGCAAAAGTTACAAACCTGTTATCAATATTCTTCAAAAAATAGAGGAAGAGTTGAGGAAAAATATTCCAAAAAACATTCAACAACGCATTCACAAATTACAAAAAGAAGGTTCTAGTGCTACCAGTCCCTTTAAAAAAAATACAAGAGTAATGAGAAAACTATAACTCGAAAATATTGAGAATGGAATCCTTCATGAGTTTCCCTTCAAGGTATTCCTCAAAAGTGAGTTGTCCAACCAAGAAGAAAATAGTGTCTTTAGATAAACCATCCGCAAGTGTATTGTGTTCACGATAAATATGCTGACAGTTGAACTAAAAGATTTTTTCCTTTAGATTTAGGGTGCAATTGCACCAATGGTGTAGATGCAATACCTGCAAGTTATCGACCTAATTTATCTAGTTGATGATTGTCTTGGAGTCACCCAAAACAACTAGGCGTGAAAACCCCATCGTTGATGCCACCAACAACATCCCCCAGAGTGCTAATAGCTTAGCCATAGAGTTGGTTTTGGCTCCACATACCAATCTCAAGTCGAAAAAATGATTCACACTAATATATAATACCATTCCCGCACCACCCACACCACATGATGTCGCCCCATCGAAGAACTCCATCGCCGCAGATACCACAAGTGCCAATCCACTGTTGTGTATCCTCTACTTCTTGATGGGTTCAGGAAACTCTTTCAATATTTTAGGGACACCCAATTTGACTAATTGTACATGTTGTTTCTTATAATGAAAGATGGCATCATTCCTTGCTTTCAAGATGAGCCACAAACAAAAAAATAGTAAGTATGATGGCTTACAATTCTCTCTCAGCCAGGTATCCAGAAATTTCAACAGAGAACTGTTCTTGCAAGGGCATGAGAGGTTGTAATGTGCAGCCATATCCAAAAATACCACTGGGCCCAAATGGGAAGGTACAAAATAAGTGGTCCACAGACTCTAACCCATATCTGCACAACATGCAAGTATTGGGTCCACACCATCCTTTAGATAATAGTAAATCCCAAGTATTAATATTTTGGCTGACACATAGCCAGGCGAAACATTTTCTCTTCAATGGTATGTTCCACTCCCAAATTTATTTAAACCACGATCGATCCACCTTCAACAAGTGATTATCAACAATGAACTGATAGGCTGACTTTTTCATAACACCACCCGACTTGCAATTGCAATTGCAAGTCCAAACCAATTTGTCGGCATTAGAACCTAGTATTACCCCAGTCGAGTCAAGTAAGGTGAAAAAATGTGTCCACTCCATAGCCCATGGGCCAGTAACACCAAGATCCTCCATTGTGAGCTAGCTTTTTCCTACACATAAGATGTTGCTAGCCACCCTGAACTGATCGAGGGTCACTAAGACAAAATATTGAATATAATCCACCAGAGAAAATGATAGGACATAGGCACTATCCGATCCCACAATGGGATCGACATCGACGCACACCAACTTACCAATTCCCAACACCGACGCACACCAACTTACCAATTCCCACAAGAAAAGCCAGACCTTTGCTGATCCACCTGATTGCTCGAACAAAGCCGTTCCAAATGGATGATGTCAAGGTCACCGAGTGGATGTCCTTCTAGATCCACTCAATAAAAGTGCACTTCTTCATGTATTTAGATGAAAGGATATTATTCTAGATACCAACACTTCTTAATTCCATCAAGAAAATCTTCATTCACAGCGCACAATTGAACCAGTCCAGTCTCTTAATGTTCCAACCACCATAGCAGTAGGGATTTGTGATAGAATCCCAAGAGACTAGGTGGGTTATTGGTCCAGCATCCCGACCACCCCAAATAAAATTGCACATAACTTTGTTGATATCCCTAATGATCGAGGCTAGAACTTTGTATAACGAAAACCATAAAACAGGTAAGCCACAGAGGACCAGATTCAAGAGTACTAATCTCCCTCCAAGTGAAACAAAGCAAAAATACCAGTTATTAACATTTTTTTTAAAACTTTTGGACTAGCCATTTCCAATACGCAATACAATAATTCAGGGGATTAAACCAAAATCCAGGTACTTAAAACTGATCTCGATTGGCTCCATTGGAAAAAGGAAAAATATAACTGATTCCAACAGAAATATCATCATCCACACAATGCTTAAAAAATGAGTATTTTTTTAGACTAACAATCATACCCGAGGCCGCCGAAAAAGTGTCAATGACAGTTCCGAAGCCCCTGCATTCCTCAAGCGTTCCCTTGCCAAATATAACCACATCATCCACGAACATCATATGTGTAAGTGTAACCAGATCCAAGATCGTTACACTGGAAATCCTGCCACTAGAACATGCCTAAGTATATTCAAGCCTTCATCCACCAGGAGGAAGAGTAGTGGCGAGAGGGGGAATCCATTCCTAAGGTCTTGTCTAACACTGAAGGTTGCAGAAGGAGTGAAATTAATAAGCACAACAAAGTTTGCAAACTACACACACCCCATGATGTATCCAGTGACAAACCAACGTATAGAATAATCAGTCCCAGCAGTGACCAATTCACCCTATCAAAGTCCTTAACGAGATCTAATTTGAGGACCAAATCTTTGATTTTGTTGGTCCAAATGGAGTGTAAATATTCCTAAGTTATCCCCATCGCCTCGAAAATATTTCGGTTTTTAAGAAAGCCAAATTGTTCTAGAGAAACCACCTTCTTAAGGATAGGTTTCATCATGTTTGACAAAATCTTAGTGATAACCTTATAAGCCAGGTTACAGAGTGAAATTGGATGAAATTCCGCAAAGGTCTGGGCCTATCGCACTTAGGGATTAGTGTGATATGAGTAGCATTGAGGGACATAGAAACAAATCTCTCTCATCGAGACTGCTCCACAACCTCCCAAAAATATTTTCAAACCAGGTGAAAAAAGAATAGGAAACGCTCCACCAACCAACCATCTGGTCCAGGGCTCTTGTCCTTGGCAAAGCCCTTCAAAACCATTTCCACCTCGGCCAAATTTACCTCCATCCCAACCTCCTCATCCTGATCCTTGTCAAAAAAATTAGGAAAATGCTCAATAACCTTTAAATGATCCATATTACAGACCGGCGGATACTCTCTTAAGATATTTGAAAAATAGTCCACATCATCCCCTTTCAACGAAGTGTCATCGGAGCACAAAAAATCCTCACCATATTCTAGCTCCCAAATAGAGTTCATATTACGACGACCATTTGGAAAGTTTTGAAAGAATTTTGTATTGGTGTCACCCTCCACAATCCAAACTACGCGTCTTTTCAGCCTAAGCATCGCAACCTCAAATGCAAGTGATGCTGCCTTACGAGCCTTCAGGGTGGAAAGCTGGGCGGTCTCCTCCAACGAGAGAACCTTGATGGGTGTAGATAAGCAAAGATCAGTAATCATGGCATCAATTTCAGCCAATTCAACCACCCTAAGTGCCTTTTGTTGTCGCTCCCAAACTTTAACCGCAACCCTTAAAAGCTTGAGATTTCCCACCAACACATTGGTTGTAGCTTGGGTGGTTGGGAGGAATGAGTGTTACCCTCCCCACCGATGTTCAATTATTATAAGAGAAATGTTTGCTCTTTTTGAGCCCCTTTATAATAAATGAGTGGATTATGTAATATATAAATATTTTAAGAAAACATAAAACCTCTTAAAAGTAGCCTCACACGTATTTGGAATCTAACAATAACATAATGTATTTCATTATCTAATTACTTGATAATTTGTCAAATTTTGAATAAGTTGAACCATTAAACCAAATCTATACATATATAGAATTTGTTTTATTAATCAATTTTAAAGTTATATATATATATATATGATTTTTTTTATTAATCAATTTTAAATTAATTTTTTAATTAAAAAATAGATTTAAATAATGATAATGATTTAAATTATATTAATTTTTTTTAATGAAATGTATACTCTCTAAGCATTTCTTATGATGCATAGATTAGAACATATAACCTTTTAACTAATCTTCGGAATATAATAGCATCTGAAATATTATCTTTAAACTTATTTTAAAAATAACAATATATATCTTACTAATTTAATTATTTCCTTTATAGTATTACATGATAATGAAACTTTTATATGCAAACATGATATGTAATATCAATAAAGTTGACATAAAAATAAACTCATATATGTGTTTGGAAGGAAATAATAAGTAACTAGAAAAAAAAACATTTTAAAACTATAAAACTTTAAATGTTGTTTTCAAAGTTGCATTCATTATCTTTTAAAATTTGTTTAAAGCTTCTTCGAAAATAATTTTGTAAGGCTACGTTTGCCCATTATGGCTTCATGTATGGCCACACACAAGCAAGCCTTTCCAATAGAAGGTTGATGATTCCAATAAGATTTTGCCCAATGTTTTTGTTTATTGGGCCATACTCACATGTCTTTAACATGATTACAAAGTGACGATCCATGTTAAATATAGAGAAAGCATCTATTACACTCACGGTTTGGAAGTGGCCCCTTTACATCATTATTGTTAACATGATTACAAATTGACAAACACACGTTATAGTTGTCACTACTTTTGATGCGCAAAAATGACTCAATTACACTTAAAATCATCATTTCCACTATTCTACCCTGGAATAAGCTAGCTATGGAGCAAACCTCCCTCCATCGGACGGAGGAGGAGAAAAGTCAATGTTGACTTTGCTCTCATCATTTCCACTATTCTACCCTGGAATAAGCTAGCTATGGAGCAAACCTCCCTCCATCGGACGGAGGAGGACCAAAGTCAACGTTGACTTTGCTCCTCCTCCGTCCGATGGAGGGAGGTTTGCTCCATAGCTAACCCACGCCATTCTACCCTTGCCACATTTCTAATCTAGATATACACTCATTTTGCACATCTAATATTAGAAAAAAAACATCCCAATACTTAAATCCTTCCTCTACTAATTTTGTTTTTCATTTAAAAAAAATAGAAAAAAAATAATATATAAGTATATGGAAGTTAGGGTTAGAGTTTATGATTAATAATTTTTTACATATATATAAAATTATAATGATGCTATGGTGTTTATGACGAGATTAATTACAACTATATTAAAGTTAACTGAAGATCAGATTAAATACAAATGATATGTAATGGTATGAAATGAAAAAATGCAAATGATATAATTGTATGAAATGAAAAAATATGTTTTTATAATTGATTTATTTCATATTTTATAAATATTCTTTTCATTATTCATGTGTGTTTTGTTTTTATAAATTGTGAACTTTTTTATTATTATTTTGACGAGAAACATATTATAGCATTTTGCACATCTAATATAAAAACAACATTCCAATATTTAAATTTTCCACTTATTAATTTGATTTTTATTTTTAAAAAAAATTGAAAAAAAAATTATATATAAATATATTAGAGTTAGGGTTAAAGGTTATGGTTAATACATTATATATATATATATATATATAAATAATGATGGTATGGTATTTATGACGAGATTAATTACAAAAATTTTAAACTTAAGTGTCCATTAAATAGAAATGAAATGATGATATGTAATTTTATGATATGTTTAATAATTTATTTATTTCATTTTTTATAAATATTCTTTTCATTACTCATGTGTGTGTTTTGTTTTTATAAATTGTGAACTTTTTTATTATTATTTTGACAAGAAACATATTATAAGATAAGTTACGCATGAATTATTATTTTTTTATAAATTTTAATTAAAAGGATGTTATGTATAATTATTATTGATAATAAAATTGAGAAACTATTTTTTTTAAAGTATTTAAAAACAATACAAAATAATACAAATTTTAAAAAGAGTTTTAAAAATATACAAATTTTACAATTTCAGGAACTATACTAAATGCATATTTAATTATAAATTATTCATATTTTTTTTCATTTTTTTAATATATTTATTTAATTAAAAGTGGTAATTTATATTTTGATACTAATGATGATGCTGGTAGTTAATAATCATTGAGAGCAATTCTAGTCTATTCAACTTTAAGAGAATCAATTGGATTTATGTAAAATTTTATTTTGATGCTCAAAAGCTTTGAAAGAAGCATTCCTAGGTTCCCATAGTTTTGGCATGCTAGAAGGTTAGGGAGTTTTGTAATGTAGAAAATGTTATGTAACTATGATATCATATGAGTATATGTGGAGCACTCTAAGACAAAGTGACTTTTTATCCTCAACGCTCATAGTCTCACAGAGATGGCAAGTCCTTTCCACCCACAGTGTTTTAGGAATTGTCCAGTGTCTTGTTTCACTATGAAGCTCATGAGAGATCGTTCTTATCTTAGCTATAGTCATTTTTTTCTTCGAACTATTAACGAGTAGATGTAATTTTGATCTTCTAGATTACAGTTAATGACCTCCTTATAGTATCTTAACTTTCTTTTGATCACCTCTATCTCACCCCACATTTTCCCTTTAAATTTAGATGTAATGATATTTTTAATGTTATTGATGTCTTGCAAAGTGGCATTTTTAGTCAATTTCTTAATGGTTTGACCAAGCCATGGTGCCTTTATACTAACCTTTCTTGAGCCGAAGTTGGTCTTGACTAGATTTTAAAGCAATTTTAGGAAGTATCTGGTGTCCCATGTTACTTATCATGTACTTGTACATAAGGTACATAGTCATAGCAATGCTCTCTGATGGCCCTATGTAAAATTTAACCAATTTTTGGATCTAAGAGGAAAAACCATGGGGACTTCACTTAGTGAACATCTCACATAGCACGTGCGATCGCGGGATATTAAAGAATACCCTTAATTTCTAGAGTTATTGACCGAAACTCTTTTTATTGAAACCTCCTCCAAATACTTAAAACCTCCTCCCCACCCCTATTTATACCTCAATCTTTATAAACAACCCTACCCACCTCCACCTTAAACCCCTTAACCCCCCTAATACCTGTAATATATTGGTTCAATTTTTATTAATTTTAAAACCCACAATATGAACTAACGAGATAGGATATTGGTCAACAAGTGAAGGCCCCATGGGAGAAACATGGTTGCAGTGGAGTGTGGGTTGAAACAATTAGCTCCAATAATTTTGGTAGTTTTCTTGGAAAAGTAATTGCGTTGATAAATTCAAATGGAAACGTTAGTGACTTAATTAGAAGGGTTGTCCGCTTTTGAGTAGTGTGCGCAGGATGTAAATGTGGCCAATAGAGCCTAAAAAAATGTAAAGGGTTGAGATTTCAGGGGGGGTTCAGTTCTGTGAGTTTGGTTCCATCTTGTTTACTTTCCTTCACTTTAGAAGGTTGAGTTATGTGCTCTTCTATTTGGTCAATTTTTGTACGGAGAACAATAGATGTTGATGCAAGGAAGAGTTTGTAATATCAGCAAACTGTGTGCATTATATGAAAGAGATGAATAAGAGTTTAGGAAGTATTGTTGATATATAGTCTATGTTCATGGACTAAATGTAATGGATATTGTGGAGAGATGTATACAAGCTGTGTGCGTAGGACAAAGTGTTCAAGACCCAACTCTTGCTAATTAATGAACGCTTTTTTGTTTTTTTGCGTATGGGTTCCATGTTAAAGTTTATGTGTCAAATGGTGCATGATAATTGAATGAATGTTTTATCTTGTATATTGTTGTGATTCATAATAACATGCTATTTTCCAATTAAGCAATTGAATCGACAAGGCTTAATATATTTTATGGATATGTTGCGAGTCTATGCATGGTTTGTAATATTATGTTGGTAATTATATGTGATGAACTGTATTTTGATGCTTAACATGAGAATATCACCTTTACTCATGAAGAAACCTGATTCCTGCAACTCCTATAGATATCTCGGGTGATACTTCACTTGCGCCAGAGGTTTTGTCGATGGTGTGAAAACTGTGTCGGGACGGTACCTTTGGGTTTTGTTGTATGTTGAAACTGGGACAGTTGTAGATAAACTAAAAAAACGGTTTCGTTGTCATGAATGGGATCATTGTGAAGGGGACATGTTTTGGCACCCATGAAGTGTGAGATTCACTAGTGGATAAAACAAAAGGATTGAGAATTTATGCAAGAAGAAAATAAAGAGTCACGAATTACTTTAGGAAAATAGTTACAAAGTTATGCTTACTCATATATCCTTGAGATTTTCTAAATGGTATAAATATGTGTGAGAGTTTTATTTTATTAAATAATTTTAAGTTTATATATATATATATATATATATATATATA
>LPNX010963998.1:38643-53273 GCA_001517045.1 Pseudotsuga menziesii
TTTTATCTACTGAGAATAAATGACTCATTACGGCAACACTATGGTGCGACTTACCATTAGGATGACACTACTTTACTTGTTGTCAGATCATGAAAGAATGTCATGTTTAAATTCTGTTATATATAGTTGGTGTACTTGTTGGTTATGTTTTTAGGACACTCACCAATTTTATTATTGTTAAAATTGTTGTTCCATTTATATCATCAAGCAATGAGTCAAATATTATTGATGTAGTAAAAGGAGAATAAAGATACACACTGAACAAATCAAACCACATAGCAAACATATGAGTATAGCACATATAATTACAGTATCATTGTCATTAATTAATCCAGTGTTACAATAGAGTTACATAAGAAAGAATTCAAATCCATTAGGGAGGAATTCAAATCTACCAACTGGATGTGACTTTACCTATATGACTAGCTAACTCAAGATGTCTCAATCAATATCGGAGTCCAAATAGTTAACTCTGAATTTCTAAACAACTCACACAATCAGTAATAAACAGTTATCTCAGTCTAACTGAAGTGGTAGGTGAGCAAAGGCGCCTAATCCACATGAAACCATGCATAACTAGCACTAACTAAACGGATTTTGATCTAGCTGAATGTAACTGGAAATTAACTGAGCTTAACTAGTTCCAACTCCAACTGACTGAAGGAGGTTGGTGCCAAGACTCCCAGTGGCTCCTAAAATGTAGGGATTAGCCTAGGAGGCACCTAAAATGATGCATGCAAGTGTAGTCCATGGCAGTTAGCCTCTGGTAGTGTTCTACACACTATAGTAACTGGTGCATGTGGCTCGATTAGGCCAAATGGACCCAATCACAATTAATTAAATAAAGCTCATAAGTTAGGCTAAAACAATCTAATAGATAGTTTGGTAGGGAGGATTATAAATCCTAACACCCCCCCCCCCCCTAAATCCTAACTTGGACAACTGTGGACCTTGGAAACAAGGCCATAAGTCACCCATATACAATCTAAAAGATAAAATTCTACTTAATACAACCGAGGAAATAGGGGAAAACCTCATGGGAACCCCCCCCCTCCTCAAGATACGCAGAAATAAGGAAATACAAGTTAAGAACTTGCAAAATATTTTGTCGCAATTTGCAACACTATGCAACAAAAACGAAGTATTTTGTTTCTTTTGTGCAACAACATCCTGAAGATGCGAATGTGAACCTCTGAATCCAAACAATTTCTTATGTCTAGAGGAATATTCCTCTTTGGAAGAAGAATAATGTACTCAACTGAATCAGAAATATAAACAGACACACCGTGAAAACTGGACCCATGTAGAGCAACTGAAATCAATTGATGAGAGAGAAAAAGTTATTGAGAATTCGAACCATATGAGGAACACCCAAGAAACTAATATATGGAATCCTTCAACATCAATCCATGTGAGGTAAAATCATCCCCAATTGTTAGGAGGAAGTGTTCAGGCAAATGCAGAATGTCTCCAACTTTACTAGTTCTGTGAGGAGATGAGCATGTGATCAAATAGATAGGTAGAGAAGCCCTGGGAATGTGGAGAGAGAATTCTTGAGCTCCATAATATGATATAGCTTCAGAAATAACCGATAATTCACAAAATATAATATCAGCAAACTCATAAGAGAGAACTAACATCGAATCCTTAACAACAAAATTGAAGGAGACTTGTGGTGCTTTATTTGTCACACCAAAATTGATGAAACTAGTTACAAGAAATACTCTAAGATATTGAATCTTAAAACTCGAACCAAATATTATCAGATCAGAAAATAATTCAGATCCAAATAGGTTCATATTAGATCCAAAACTGTGCTCCACCGAGATGGTAGATGCACAATTTTCGCCTTCTTCAAAATTCTGATTTTTGATGCATGCAATGCTGTAGGAATTTACTGGAAGCTCTAAATTAATGAGAGTGAATGGATCACTCCTATAATATGATATTATTTCCAAAATATCCATGGTATTAATTATATGCACACCAACAACATCATTAGAGATAGAGAAATCAAATACTTCTTCCTCTTCTAAAACAATCACCGGTAAACTATGCACAAAATTTAAAGAATCACTGGAGAATTTTTGTTAAAAATGGAATGAGATTTTTTCTTCAAAAACAGAGATTCAAATGTCTTCTTCTAAATCATCCATGTGAGGGGATGAGATATTATATAGCTTATACACTTCCGGTACAGCAGGAGAAGGAGTTACTCCAAGGAGACTTTCTTCAATTCGAATTCACTATGAAGAAATTTCCGCTTCTTCTTCATCTTCAAATTTTTCTTTTCTATAGGAGAGGGAATGAACTCATCATGCTGGATTTTATGTGAACCTCTCTCAATAGTTTGGATTTTAGATTCATCTCCCATATGACTTCTAGGTCCTCTTGATTGAGGGAAAGTGATGAAGGATTTCCTGGAGGCAACCATGTGGTTGGATGCTCTAGAATATATCAAATAAGCCTTCGATGGAGTGATTCTTGCATGCAAGAATCTCTCATGTTCTTCAGTCTACTATTCATCATCAGACATATATGCACCTTGTGGAAGGCAAATATTGTTCTGTACACATAGAGATTTCAACTGGTCGAGGGTCTTCTTCATGCACGAGTCTTATGGATGAAACCCCCTCATACAATAGGGACATTTTTTCTTTTCGAACGTCTTCTTTTTCTTAGAGCTAGAGGCTCCTTCAGAAGTATTCTGATTCTCTTTAGGATTAGAAGAAGCTTCTTTAGGATCCTTCCACTTAGGTATCCATTTAGCTTGCACTTTGGTAAATTCTGTCACTAGGAGAGCTTGATCTTTGGAAGTTTGGATGACCGCCATCTGAATCAACTTCTCTTACTCCTGAATTAAGGACTCGACCAAGGAATCAAGTGAGGAAATTTTCCAACCAAGAAAGGAATCTATTTTGGAATGAAATATTGAGAAAAATACAGAATACTCAGAACCGAGTTTGCCGATAATGGAGAGGACATTTTACTAATCCTTTCTATCTATTCCACACTGTCTGCATTGAAGTGAAAGATACTTGAATTTAGTAAAAAAATGCTCTATAGTTTTGAAGTTGCTAGGATGTAAGGAGACCAGCTCATTCTCTAGGAGGTATCCCCAAATCTCATCTTATTTTCCAAACAAGTATTCAAGCTTCTCCTAGGCTTCTCTGGGATTCCTCAAGCCTTCAAGGTAGAAGAGGAGATATCTGGATATATGAGCGCATAGATAAATGAAAGCTTCATCTATGCAGTTCAAAAACTTGTTCTTCTCAACTGGATGATGGGGATCAACCTCCCTTCCAAGTATTATCTTATAGTAAACAAGATTTAACAAGGCCAATTGCATATCTTCCCTCCAATCAAGATAATTGAAGGGTGTTATGTCACATGCCCCAATTTGCAAAAACAATTTAATGTTATTTGAGGAACATTGTGTTATATTTTATGCTAAGTTTGTAATTGATGACCAAGTGTGGTAAAAAATAATTAATGTAATTCATAATCTTTTATTTATAAATAAATAAATGATGAGACAACAACTTAGGGAAGCTATTAAAACAGTGTTTACTGGTCACTTGGTGGAGGAGACTTGGTGGAGAGTACATTGACAAGTGGCAACATCCTCAAACTACTTCCAATTTTTGCAGGTGGCAACTTCCCTATATTTGTGGTCATGATTCCCCAAGAAAGTGGAATTGGAGCAGGTGTCTCATTAAATGAAAACTGACGCAGAATACCTAGGCATCTCTATAAAATTTCCCATTGAAGACAGCTAAGGCTGCTCATTCATAGAGGTGATCATTCAGAGTGAATGAATTTACTCATGAGAAATTCGATGGAGGGGATTACTGAAGTGAGTTTGAGGGGTTAACTGCTGAGACTGAACTTATTGTAGCTATTAGGATGAAGTTCTTACTAATGTGAGTAGATTTTAATTACTAAGGTAATTGGACCAGTCAGGTGACAGTAGGTCTGAAGGTCATATCCTCCACCCAGTACTTTACCAGGAGGACCAGGAATAGGCTCGGGAGTCTTGAGGAAGTGCTATCTGAGCGTTCTCTAGGAGTTGGTTGGGAGGAACAACCTCCTTAAGCTGTTGTCACCTTATCATTGACAGGTTCTATTTGTCTTCATGTTATTATATTTATTTACTGTATTCAGTAAAATGTTTACTAGTTTTTAAATACAGGCATGTTAGTATTTGATTAGGGTTTATGAAGAAAGGAGTAACTGTGAATGTTTGACTTAGCAATTTGCAGATTATGTTAGGAATAGTAGTAAATATGCAAAATGAGAAATAAATAGAATTATAATTCCATATTGTATTTTTCCACGCATGGCTCAGGCAGTACTCTAGTACAGTTGGGTCTTTAGGTAGATATGATGATTTTTTTTACTCTAATTGAAAAATGTAGCTAAATTCTGCTCTAGATTGCTTATGATTTATTCTGTAAAGAAGTAGTAAATACTGTATGTATTAAATGTAATTAATTCAGATAAGAACTGAACATAGGTATGTAAAAACATTTAGTAATCATATTACTTATAGAGCTATTTGTTAATACTAGTATACTTTACAAAATACAAAATTTACAGTTTATTAAATAAGCATAGGTATAGTAAACAGAATATCATCTAGGGTTTAAGTTAAGATAATTTTCAAAAACAATCTTATAACATTTGATTCCAGACAATATATGTCTCTGTTTTTAGACAGAAGGTTTTACTGTAACCTAAGCAGAATCACCAAGGTTTTGAAAGATAAACATATCCTATTCTCAAATTTTGCAGAATTTACCCTAAAAACTTCTTTTATAAAAACAAAACAACTGTAAAATTTATTAAAACAAAATAATAAAACAAAGCTCTGAATCTTTCCTTGTAAAATTTATTCTTTCCTGAACTGTAGGGTACACTTATTAATTAACCCTTTTGAACCAAAAACAAAGTAAAATATTACGCTTAAATACAATAAATTTTTCCATAAATTGTGCACTGGAAATCTTTATAAATACGGGGTAATAATTAAAATATTACATAAACAAATTGTTAAAAACAAAATCAAATAAAAATATATGGCTTATAGCCTTGAGAACTAAAGGTTGAGGGTCAGGCCCATTAACAAAACTGACTCCTTTGCAAAATATATAAATCAAACAGTAACCATTCTTTACTGACAGGTAAAACCTTTAATTCATTTACAAATCCTGAATGATTCACATTCTTTTCTCATCTTCTAGAATCTATTATAAAAACTAAAATAAACTAGACAGAGGTCGACAGCCTCAAAGATTTTAGAGCTGAGCTCTATCATTTTAAATAAAAGAAATTAGATTGTTCAGGTCGTAAGGTAGAAAACACAAAATAAAAACCAATTTCCATCACGGCTACAAGATCCTTCTTCACCCTTGCACAAAGTACCCTCTAAGGGTTTCTAAACTTTTACAAATAACAAACAAGATTTGAAACTTAAGATAACAGATAACCGAGGCCATGTCTTTTCAGCCACAAGAACCAAACTTCCAACAACCACAACGTTATGGAGGAAGAAACCCTCATTGGAACCAGGGCTTACCAATTTGTATGCTCATGTAAAAATTAAGGGTAAGCTCGCTTTCACTGACAAAGATGGAAACGAGAGCAAGAACCTGCAAGTTCCAAACCGTATCGTTACAAATATTTTTTTTTTAAATTGTAAAACCCTTATAACAAGACTAATCTAAAATCGACTTAAGGGTAAGTCCTTACCTGTTATATTTTTGAGTTGAAGCTGAGGAGAGATGGCCACCCCAGGTCGTGTTGGTACCGTGCCTAAAGATAAGAAGACTTGGAGTCATCTCTGCGAAGGAAAAACAAGAAAATTGACTCAACCAGATGAAGGCCGAAGCTATGATTGTTTAGTTGCAGGTTAAAGACAAGCACAACCCTCACTAGTGGAAAATGAGAGATTAGTGACCAAAAAAATGACCAAAATCCGCATATCAATGACCACTTTTGGTTTGGCGATCGCTGGTGGCTAATTTACGGTCTTTTATTACGTGACCAAAATTGGTCATTTTATTTTGGTCATTTATAGCTTGTCAGTTGGTCATTAATTTGGTCATATACTTGGTCATTAGTTTGGTCAATATTTGAATCAACGACCAAATATATGACCACATTTATGACCAAATTAATGACCACATGACAAACTAGAATATGACCACATTTGGTCGCGTAATAAAAGACCGTAAATTAGCCACCAAAACTGTTTTTTGGTCATTAATATGCAATTTTTTGTCATTTTTTTTTATCATTTTTTGGTCATTTATATCTCATTGTTTGGTCAAGTATCTCTCGATTTTTGGTCATTTTATATGCGAATTTTGGTCATTAATCTCATTTATTGGTCACTAATTTAGCCACCTCATGTGTAGTTATTATATTTTAGTAGTTTAAATGGTGTCCGTTATTAATCAACATAAATTTTTAATATGATATTATGTTTAAAATAAAATAAAAAACCATACATTAGTTATCATCATATAATACACATGTGAATTAATCAATGTCATATTAATTAGTTAATTACAACACTTATAAATAATATAAAGTACAATCATATAAGTTTTAAATCGCACAAATTATATTATATGAAATGTCAAGTATTACAATAAATATGAGTTTTCTCAAAAACTATCTCCATATAAATTTACATGAAAATCATCTAGTACATTGATGACTTTTCAAAATATTACAATGACTAAACCATCCCATTTGTACTTGGCTGCTAAGCCATACTTAGATCCCGCAGCAACTTCAATTAACCCATACTTAGCAGCTTGAAAGCCTCAGCAGCAGACTCTTCATACTCAATGGCAAAGCCTCAGCAACAGGCTCTTCATACTCAATGGCCCACTTAGTTAATTTCATTCCTGCAAAATCCAGTAAAAAAATCGAAGTAAAAAAAGCAATGAACTGTAAAATACAAAAACAATGAAGAAAATTATTTATAATGTTCAATATCTTAGCCTCCAATTGCTTTTCCTTTTTCTATACAAAACACTTGAATTGAGCGATTAGACATTTATTTCCAAGTTTCTATTCATACTCATGTACTTGGAAAGATTATAATGTTTTACCTCGGGTTTAAAGACACTCCCTATGGTATTCTGGGAGATACTCTCAATAAGAAGGAAACGTACAATAGAAGGAAAACTTTCTGAACTGTCTGGTTGGTCCCTGAGCCTACCAACAACCCATGCCCTAACAACTGTCATCTGGAAGCCAAATATGACGTGTTATGTAACAGGGTTAAGCTTCACATGCAATTAACAAGAACGTTGAATCATATAACAATGGGGAAATGCCATGTTTTATCATATCCCAACACACTTGTAAGAAGAAATCATGTCCATAGATATAAACTAATGAGAAAGACCAACAGATTCAAGGTCAGTGCCCCTGTTTTATCACTACAAATTTTTGTAGCAGAACCCATAGTCTCACATTCTAACAAACTTCATACCTAGAATGGGGTGAATTTTTAGATGTTGAAAGATCAATCACCCATCCATGCATAGTAATAAATTATTGTAAATCAGATACTAACCAAAGCCTTGTCTGCCATCATCTTCTTCATTAAATAAGCTAAACTGTCAATAAAATGACAAGAAAACATTTAAGAAGGAAGACACCACTCTCAAATAAATCATAGACAATCACTAGATATTAATTTGAATAAGCTAAATCTAGAAAAACCTCTGCAATTAATCGTACGTCAAGGTGACTACCAATGGAAGTCCTTCTGGAACTGCAACAATGACAATGGAAACCTACAAACAAATATTTCCATTAGTATTTCTCTTATGTACATTTTCATATAATCATTGGACATGACACTACTCAACATTTTTGTAAACAATGACAGCTGATTTTATACAAACTATCCATTCAAGCATAATACTAACAAGATACTGAAAGTAGGACATGGTGACCTACCGCAATCGAGAAGATGTTAACAATTATGTTAACTGTGTCTCCAACCTTGGTCTTTCCTGCTTGAAACATGGGTTTCCCATTGGAGTCTTGTGTATTTCCTGTAAAAATATCATAAAACAGAACACAAGCTACAGTCAATACAAAGTGGCAATGCAAAACACAAATAATTTAGATAAAACATTGAAAGGTAGTACAGTATCACTTACCTAATCAAGAGGATTCCAATCAAGCTTAATGCCAATCAAGTATGCCAATCTGATGTTGTTGTTGCTTTATATGTTTAAAATTTTGAAAAAAATGGATATATTTTGTATTTTTTGATGTTTTCCACGGTTTGCTGATGTTGCCGAAAAATTGTTTTCGGGCCGATGGCGATGTTTACTTCATTGGTTGAAACTTACAAGGACATAAGACAATGTAAATGCATATAAAAATCCACAAACAAAAGAATATGCAAGAGTAATACAAAGGGTTTGTGCATATCCACTTACGAAGCGGAATATTTCTTCATGACATTCAAATGAACCTTATCTGAAGCAGCTGCCACAGCTTGAGCTATCATGGCCTCTCTGCAAGAAAGACAGATGTTCAAATAATGTTGCATTCTTTTCAATGAGAGACTTCGTTGGGATAAGGACAAGCTGACCTTGATATTTTTGAATGCCCAGACATAATTGCTAAATTTTTGTTTGAACGCTTCAATTCAGCTTGGACCCTGCAAACATGTCCACAATGTTTCCATTCATATAAGAACAGACCATAGCCCCAAAACATGAACATAAATTGTATCCAATCATGCAAATTTTCAACCTAGTTCTATTACAAACCTTGCTACAGCTCTAGCAACACCTTTATTTATTTCCTCATGGCGCACTTTATAGAGATCTTCCACTTTCTCACGGGCTTTTAGTAATCCTTGCTCAGCAAGAGTTAGCCTCTCCTCATCATACTCGGCAGCTGCTTCACAGATTATCTTCTCAGCTATCTCTTGCCTCTCTAAATCCAACGTAGTATATACCTATACACATACATAATGGATTACTAAAATGATGATTGCATTCTTCAATTTCTTCGAAAGCAACAAAAGGGTCAATTAAAAATCAATTTTGTCACATGCATCTAGAATTTACAACCAAGGTTCAACATTTGGCATATGTTACATTAAGCAATAAGACATGAGAGTAATAATTTAATTCGCTTTTTAAATTGTAAAAAAATGACTGCAAAAACATAAACCCCAATGTGTCACCTCAAAAAGAATAGAAGATAACAGTACTCTAACAAAAGATCACATCCACAAGCATACACAAACAAGTTTTGTGAATACACCAAAAGGGGAGTAGAAAGCACTAGTGGTAAAATATATAAAGAAAAATGTGGTAAACAATCAACCCAACTCATAAACATCTTGCTAATATAAGAGAAGTGGTTATCGCTTGATAACTTTGTTAGCCATGCCATACTTAAATCTTTCTTCAAACTCACTTCAAACTGAGATTCATAATCGGTAATCTTCATGACATTCAAATGAACCTTATCTGAAGCAGCTGCCACAGCTTGAGCTATCATGGCCTCTCTGCAAGAAAGACAGATGTTCAAATCATGCTGTATTATTCTCAATGAGATACTTCGTTGGGATAAGGACAAGCTGACCTTGATATTTTCGAATGCCCAGACATAATTGCTAAATTTTTGTTTGAATGCTTCAATTCAGCTTGGACCCTGCAAACATGTCCACAATGTTTCCATTCATATAAGAATAGACCATAGCCCCAAAACAGGAACATAAATTGTATCCAATCATGCAAATTTTCAACCTAGTTCTATTACAAACCTTGCTACAGCTCTAGCAACACTTTTATTTATTTCCTCATGGCGCACTTTATAGAGATCTTCCACTTTCTCATGGGCTTTTAGTAATCCCTGCTCAGCAAGAGTTAGCTTCTCCTCATCATACTCAACAGCTGCTTCACAGATTATCTTCTCAGCTATCTCTTGCCTCTCTAAATCCAACGTAGTATATACCTATACACATACATAATGGATTACTAAAATGATGATTGCATTCTTCAATTTCTTCCTAAGCAACAAAAGGGTCAATTAAAAATCAATTTTGTCACATGCATCTAGAATTTACAGCCAAGGTTCAACATTTGGCATATGTTACATTAAGCAATAAGACATGAGAGTAATAATTTAATTCGCTTTTTAAATTGTAAAAAAATGACTGCAAAAACATAAACCCCAATGTGTCACCTCAAAAAGAATAGAAGATAACAATACTCTGACAAAAGATCACATCCACAAGCATACACAAACAAGTTTTGTGAATACACCAAAAGGGGAGTAGAAAGCACTAGTGGTAAAATATATAAAGAAAAATGTGGTAAACAATCAACCCAACTCATAAACATCTTTCTAATATAAGAGAAGTGGTTATCGCTTGATAACTTTTTTAGCCATGCCATACTTAACTCTTTCTTCAAACTCACTTCAAACTGAGATTCATAATCGGTAATCTTCATGACATTCAAATGAACCTTATTTGAAGTAGCTGCCACAGCTTGAGCTATCATGGCCTCTCTCCAAGAAAGACAAATGTTCAAATCATGCTGCATTCTTCTCAATGAGATACTTCGTTGGGATAAGGACAAGCTGACCTTGATATTTTTGAATGCCCAGACATAATTGCTAAATTTTTGTTTGAACGCTTCAATTCAGCTTGGACCCTCCAAACATGTCCACAATGTTTCCATTCATATAAGAACAGACCATAGCCCCCAAAACAGGAACATAAATTGTATCCAATCATGCAAATTTTCAACCTAGTTCTATTACAAACCTTGCTACAGCTCTAGCAACACCTTTATTTATTTCCTCATGGCGCACTTTATAGAGATCTTCCACTTTCTCACAGGCTTTTAGTAATCCCTTCTCAGCAAGAGTTAGCCTCTCCTCATCATACTCAGCAGTTGCTTCACAGATTATCTTCTCAGCTATCTCTTGCCTCTCTAAATCCAACGTAGTATATACCTATACACATACATAATGGATTACTAAAATGATGTTGTTCATGTAAATGTTGTTCATCCAAATGTTGTAAAGGGGGGTTCCACCACTTTGCCAACAAGAAAAAAAAACACATATTTATTAGTCCAAATCAGAGAATATAAAAAGCATAAACAACAACACAGTGCAGATGCTGAGAATTTTAAACACAAAATATTGCAAACAGAATTTTGATTTCAGAGCTTCTGCTACAACAGATCAGGACCCAGGTGCAACATTTACATGGTAGAAGCTCAATATAAGGAAGCAGTCGTTCAGGCAGTGGCCAGAGTTGGGGAAAGTAATCCAGATCAAAGAAGAGATGGACCTGAAAAAGAAAATAGAGAAGAAGATATGAACGATAAGCTTGGAAACTGAAAGCAACGAACAGACACAGACAGTTCCAACAATCTGCAAAAAAAGGTATTCAGGAGCAGCTGGAAATCCTGATACACAGAAGCAACTAAGATGTCCTGACTGAGGTGGTTGAGCTTGCCTAATTTAGATAATTACAAAAGAATGACCAAGAAAAAGGCAATTCAAAGAAAGGATGATAAGTCTTCCTTTTCTTTGCTATAGCATTTTCAGAGGAATCAAATGCCAGCAAGAGTGGTGACAATATAAAGAGATTCAAGGAAATGATGATAGGTCTCCCTTTCCTTTGCTAATAGCATTTTTTTAACAAAAAACATTTGGAGTATCTTAAAGTTTTGGCTTCCATTTTGCAGACTGGGATGACATGGATATCTCTACTTTTATAAATTTCTGATAATACAAAGAAAAACACTTTACTATCAAAGAAATCAGCTGAGCCACACACACTTCTGTGTGTGTCAAGTGTGTGTGTGTATGTGTTCTATCTTTATCATTTTAATTTTCCACTAGAAAAACCTGCCTGTGTGTGTGTGTTCTATCTTTATAATTTTAATTTTCTGATAATACAAAGGAAAACACTTCTGCTAGCAAAAACTGTCTGTGTGTGTGTTCTATCTTTATAAATTTAATTTCCTGATAACACAGAAAAACAATTCAACTAGCAAAAGATGTGTGTGTGTGTCTTTATAATTTTAATTTTCTAATAATACAAAAAAAACAATTATACTAGCAAATTCTTTGTGTGCACAGGTGTGGCAGGTGCAGGGGGGGTTTTTAACCCCAAAGGAAAGCAAGAGTTCAAAATAGTGATAAATAATCAAGCAGAGGCTCCCGCCTTCTATCAAGGATTGATCATGCTTCAAGCTCTTTGATCTTTGGTGACTAACCGCTCGTCACCAGTCAAGTAAAAAAGGCAAAACATGGATGCTGTTCATCCCTCTCCTGAATTATTGCAAGGATCAAAGAGTTCATCCCTCACTTTGAATCTATCAAAATCCTCTATATTCTCCAATCTTGCAATACACAAGCAGATGACATGGCAAATAATGCAGTACTTTTGGACAAAGGAGTTTTATCCAAAACATGGGGGTGACCCTGTTATTTCTTTAGTCCCATGACCAACAACTTAAGGATCAATGTACAAGCTAATAGCATGGACAAATGGCACTTGGAAAGGATTGAGGAGGGTCAAGCCTTTAAACCACCCCTCCTTTCCTTACCCTTCTCAAAGTTCAATCTTCGCAGTCGCAGTGGGAGTCTTAATGCTGATAAGATGGAAAATTATGGTGCAGGTGGGATATTTCTTTTTCATAACTTCGTTATGGTGGGAATTTGTATTGCTATCTATAGGATTGGACTCTTATCAGGAATTGAACTCTGTCATTTGGAGGACCCAGCATTCCCAAGGGCAACATTAGCAGTCTTCAAATTGTGGATGCAACCATGACTAAACACAGTTATCCTGGAAAGTGTGCCTATTGTGATGCCTTGCACCTGAATAAAGTATTAGGGACCGTTACCAGTCAGATGGATGCTTTGCAAAGTGCAATTTCTCGTTTATATCGAAGCATAAGCAGACAAATGGAGGCAAAATTGGTCAAAAATGCAGAGCTGGAAATGAAATTGGAATTTCAGAAACAAAAGTTAGATAAAATTGCAGCAGCTCTGGACATGCATTATAATTCTTGGATTTGCTCACAGTTTCCAGTCACTTTTAGGTTGACCCTCTGACTCCATTGGCTCAGTGAAGAAATTATTGATGGAAGAACTCGCAGTTCAACAGGCTCAAGGAGATCATGCAGAAGAATCACCTGTTCAGTATGCACTGGGTCTCAAAGGAGTGAAGAGGCAGCCATCGAGGAGCCAACACTGGGCATGATTTCACCTAATATACTCAGGCTTTTATGTATTGTCAGGTCAATTTTTTGTGTGAACAATTTGCAAGGCTTTACAACTACAGATATCATAGAGCACAAATAGATAGTAGATATGATGGCCATTCTCTAGGTTCTTTTTTAACAGACATGGAAATTTTCGATCATGTAATGCAATCTTTAAGAGTTTTCCGTAACTCTTTGCTGAATGGTTCAGCCACAAATTTTTATATATAAATGCTACTCATTCTTTTAAAACGAAAAAAAAAACTGTGAATAGACTAAAACACTTGTATAATCTCGCACATGTGTGGGGGTTCTATCTTTATAATTTTAATTTTCTGAAAATACAAAGAAAAAAACACTTTATAGCAAAAAATGAGTTCACACACGTGTGCATGTGTCTAATGTCATTTTTCCATCAAAACTCATCTTATTTCCTACAGATTGCAAGAGACATTTCCTAATCTAAACTTGAATTGGTGAGTAATTGAGATTTTGGGGCACCTTTAATTCAAATTATTATCAGAGATCATATATATTCAATATTTTACAAAATGACTAACTAAAATCATCACAATGGTTTTCTAAAGAAGCAAAACAAGGATAAGCAATACCATTTTTGCTAAGATTGGTAAGCACCCACACTCATGCCCGCCTGCTCAAATAGGGAAGAGCCTCTGAAAGGCATCCAGAAAAGCTTTCTTCCACAGATCTATGGAAAATTTTCCCTGTTTGCGATCACCAAGCTCAGGACCAAGTAACTTTTCAAATCCCTTTCTAGAGTACAACCCCGTTTGTTCCTTAATTGCATCTTCAGTCAGAAGTTTCATATGAGGAGTCAAGGTCTGGAATGAAACATATAGACTACTAAACTTCTATGCCAATCTAGTATGACAAAAATAGATTAATACAGCAGAATCAATTTACATCAAATGCCAAAAGAGAAGCCTTAAAAGAGAATATTTAACCTGCCACCACACAGATTTAATAACCCTCCCATGTATCCACAATTCAACTCTTTCTAGTGCAGATGTCAATGTGTGTATTTCTTCCCAATCATTCAGGTTCTGTTTGGGAGTTAGCTTTCCACCTCCTTTTTTGTTAAGGCTCTCTCTCATTTTCTGCGGAGAAGGCAATCTTTGGTTTTTCGTCACACTATTTGATCCATTAGAACGTAATGCCTGAGGTGATAATCGAGAGCTTTCAAAAGTTTGAGAGACTATCTCCCGCAGGACAACTGTATTTTACCACCAGAATGTTAATCTGCACATTAAAGCAAACATGCATGGGATCACTGAAATTTCAGAGGAAACCTGTTATAAGCATTTGTAACAAGGCAATTCAAAC
>LPNX010964010.1:0-82775 GCA_001517045.1 Pseudotsuga menziesii
CTCGGTCGAGGGCTTAACAAGCCCTCGACCGAGGTGCATTTTTCTGTTTTTGCCGAAATTCACTTGCCAAAAAGTGTTACCCAGGTCCGTGGATTCACCCATCATTCAGGTGGAATGCTATTCAGGAAATTCATTGGGAAAAAAAGGGAAAAATAGTAAGGAAGTTGTTATGAGAGGAATGCTGCAGTAACTTGGTCTATTACAGCTTGTTAGCTGGGAGAACTTACTGATAAGTTCAGGATTGATACTGAGTTTGAAGACTAGTATTTGACTATTGGTGCAGCTAGTTCCAGCCAGGTAGACCAGAGCAAGCTCGGGGGTCCTGAGGAGTCACTATTTGAGCGCTCTCCAGGAGTTGGTAGGGAGGAATGGCCTCCCATTGCTGTTGTTGTCCAAGTTTAAACAGGTTCTGTCACCTAACTGTCTTTATTTTAATAACTGTGAATGGTTGAATGTTATGTTTGTAGTTTATGATATAAAGATTTAGATGGTTTAGTGATGTAAATGTTTTTAGTTTATCAGTAATAGAATATTTTGATGGAAAATAAGAACCCACTGTGTCTTTCCTCATCTGGGTTTACCAGACCGTACTCCAGCACAGGGGTAAAATTATAATAAAGATGGTATGATGAGATGGTAGAATAGTAGATTGTTTCTTTATCTATTATCAGAAGAGATATTTTTTTTTTTACTGACAGTAGCATGTGTTCATAGATAAAACTATTTCCTTGTACAATATTTTACTTTCAGTAAATTCTATTATTTTAAAGAACAAATAGAAGAATATAATAGTCACACTGGAGTAAGGTTAGACTAGATTTATCTACTCTTTAAACCTTACAGTTTCCTTCTTCTAGTTTAAAATAATTTAACTGGTTATGTCCAAATAACAACATTGCAAGCAGAAATAATTAAATGTTGATTAAATTCTATAATCAAAGCAAACTGGTTAAGATTTTATGTATGAGTAGTAATGTAATATTTTTCTTTATTTTCTTTCTTCTTATTAGACTAAGCTCAAATAATGTCTAGAGCTGTTAATCTGTCTTTTATAAAGAACTATATATGTTTGTGAGATAGACTTTAAATAGAGTTAATTGATTTCTTTTATATATATACATAACTATCATAACTAATAAGGCAACAAGATATTAAAAGAACTTTATAAAATATTAGCAAAAATAACACAGGAAATAGACAACAGAATACTATCTTTCTATGTACTTATAAAGTAAACTAGAAATATTAATCATAAGAGCATTGGTACTCTCAACGAAGATAATATCCTTCGTATATTAATAACAATATATTTTTAAAGAATATTATCATTTTGATCTTAAGGTAATGTTCTTATTATATTAATTACAAACTTGAACTAATTATACTTGCTGTGCTATAAGGTAAACTGACAGTACAAGGTAAATGGATAGTACTTAAGCCCTTTGTTAAAAAGAAAACATAAAAACTTTATACAATTGAAGGATAGAAACTGTATATCAACATTTACGATTTCTCATTAATATGCAAGTCAATATATAAACCAAGTACAGAGACCCTAACGATATTATTAACAGTAAAAATCAAATGCATATTTGAGCAAGAAATAAATAACAGAATGGCAGAATGCTCGACTACCGAGCTTAATTTTATGTTATAAATATAACTAATAACCCTCACATTTGTAGAAGCACAGTACAACTTAACAGTATGTAAAAAGGGATGAAGTTATTTTCTTTACTGTCAAAATTTACGGTAAAACCCTATTCATCCAGAATATACAAAGTTAAAAACTGTAAAACCCAGTTCAATAATTTTACTCACGACTGTACTGAAAATTTACATAGGGAGGCTTTTACAGCCTGTTCTTTTACATTAAACACACTATTATATACAAAAACAAAATGTACACTCATGGCCAAAGCCGGAGGGCCCTGCAGTAAGCGAGGGTCTTAACAAACCATGAAAAACAGCGAAGTAATCAACCAAAACAACCAAAACCCATGAGGGTCTTTCATGCCACAACGACCAACCCTTAATACCCCATAAGAGTTTGCACAAGGTATAATAGCCATGGAAATTCCAGGGCTTACCGTGGCCTTCATGTCACCGTAACCTCGTACTCACTGCGCAGAAAGAGAAGAGAGACGAGTTGTACCTGCACATTCATCACATCCTACTATTAGATATGATATATATTAAAGGCAAAGAGTTTTATAAACCAGGAAATGTGCAGTAAAATAATAAGAACACGAGCGATATTCTTACCTCAAACATATTAGAAAGATAAACACTGATAACCAGTAACGCTCCGACTAGCACAAGAAGGAGGTCTATCTTCAGCTACAAAGGAAACGACGGTACAATACTTCATCAACTATTGACAGCGGAAGGTCCCAGTTCTCGATTGACAAGGTAAAACCCTAAATCCGTACTGTTACTCAATACAAAACAAAAACACAGTACCCTATGCAACTTAAGCCACGACTCTCTAAATGGAAGAACTACCCTCGTTTTGGAAACTGAAGAAGAAGGTGGGGGAGGGCTGTTATAGTAAAGGGTTTGGATAAGCCACTAAGGCAATGAAAAACCTGAAAGGAGATCAAATGGATTACGACTAACAGCAACGCTATGGCATGGTCTCGTTATTGTGCTTTCGGACAGGCTAACAAGAGAAGGAGTAATCCAAGACAGCCACAGCATTACTCAAGTAGCAGAGCAGCTGAATACTCCGCAGAAGAATGGCAGGAGCCCAAAGGCAGTGGAAGACTAATTAGCTAGGGTTAGAGATAACTCTTTTAAACTGACGATGCTTGGTCATCAATCAGCCACGTTTCCATGCAAATATTTGCATACGATGGGTAATTCTCTATAGTATCGATGAGCCATCACCAAGTGCGATATTATCAATCATTTGGATGAGTTCAAAATGTTCAACATTAATCCTCAGCTGAAGTCAACCTATCATTGCATTATGATAACAAGAACTCGTTAATATATATATATAAGCCTTGTATTATAGCTCACTATTGGCATAAAGGTTAAACAATTCATTTTGATTACATTATGGTATATCATCATTCATGCAATACAATCAAGTTATAACACTATGTTCATCGTGGGTATAGATTAGCACCACGACCTAGAATTTCATAACATGTTATTTCTTACATAGTAAATAATTGATCAAAGGTTATACATTATACATTATCAAGAGTGTTAAGTTCACAACATAACTTTTATACAAGCTTGGAATGGGTGAGGTAAGGGTTTATAAGAGTTCTTCTCTAGAGTTAAATCCATAAACTTGTTATGACTTGGTCTTAGTCATGACCTCTCCATCCAGGTGAATGACTATTTTTTCATTTAGCACTTACAATCTTAAATATAATAATTTTTGTAACATGATTATAGGAGGAAAGTGTAATACATATGGTTAAGTAAGAATAATACTTATACAAGTATTCCACCAACATCTATAATATAATTATAGAATATACTAATGGTTGATATTAAAGAGGATTGTAGATTCAAATATAGTAATTATTCTATTAATAATGTTAACCCTTTGGTCTTGCCATATTTATCTAAGCTTGATAAATACATACAAAAGGAAATAGTAACCAAATATTTTTTATGAATGCATTATCTGGAATAAATGTTCTTAACCTAGAAATTATAACATATAAGGGTGAAGCCATTAATCTCTTAACAGAATTTTTATCAACGTAATTGTTAGACCTTAAAACTTTTATGTTGAACATTCTTTTAAGAATAATAATCTAATAAGAATAAGCCCCTTTTATATAAATAAAGGGATAGAATAAAAACCGGTTACAGTAGGTTATCTACCAGATCTAAGATAAGCTTTAGTATGCTTTGAATCAGTTGTAGTGTAAATAAGACTTGGTGCATCAGCATGAATATATCCCTATCAGTGGGTAGTTTGAAATTGGTAACAGTAAATTGTAAACCCCCTTATTAATACACTTTACGATGTAAATGTATTTTTGCATTCTTAAACATAAACTTTTGATTTTACAACCCTGTGATTTCTTACTCTACTTGTAAGTAATTTTAATTAATATCTTTGACACTGACAACTATTATAGATATCAGACAGTTCATTAATCTTTAAGAAATATAAATCTACCTCTACTAGAAAGAAGAACAGTTAATTTATTTACCTCAAGAAGCATTGATATGTGCTTAGCAATTATTGTCTTACTGAACTTCTGATTTGCAACAAACTTGTACATAAAGACTTTAGAATTTTTACATGAAGCAGCCAATCTTCTTACCTGTAATCTGTAAGGATAGGAGAAACTTTCTGCATTAGCTCGAAAGCTAAGTAAGCCCATTTTTTCATGATAGCCCCACCTTGTGGTCTCAAAAAGGAAACAAATGAGTAACTGAAAAGAAACTGTTTCTTTAAAGATAAGCATAATCAAAAGATAAATTTAGATATGAATCTAGTAACATATAACTAATCAAACAATTAGTGACTGCATTTATTGAAATTATATGCATTAATTTTTTTTTAAAATTTTTCAGAAAATTTGGGGTTTTGACATGTGGTATCAGAGCATGGTTCAAATACTAGGGCTTGATGCAGCCCAACTAGTTTCCGTAGAATAGTAAAGTAAAATAATATACTAACATATATTTTGTTTTATGTAAAGAACATAAAATTTCTTTTTTTTCTGAAATTTAATAAGCAGGTATGGAGAAGCTAGGAGAATATGCTCAGGAGGAGTCTCTAGACACAGAGACAAGGCAATTGCCTAGGGAACCTATGATAGAAGAGGTGACTGCTCACTCTTTAGAGCTGTTGCAGACTGTAAAGGATTTGAATACTGAATTGGAATCAGTCAAGAAGGACAATGAGAGGATTTTGAAGACTCAGGAAGAGTTGAACCAAATTTTGATGGAAAAGTTCCAAACTGAAGGGAGGAGCAAAAGATCAGAATCTGAGGAGGTTATTCATCAAAGAAGGTCTAAAAAGATGAAGTTGGAAAAAACTGAAAATAGTTCATCATCTGAAGGGTTTGGTGAATGAAAAAGCTACCACACTACTAGTGACAGTAGTGAGGCTGAGTTGTATGACAGAAAGAAGAAGTACAGACCACATGAGGAGATTTCAGGGGAGTTTAAAAAGATAAAGCTTCCAACTTTTAATGGAGAGACTGAAAAAGGGGAAGAAGCAGAGTCCTATTTATCTGGGATGAGGAAGTATTTTCAGATATACAACTATTCAAATCAGTTGAAGGCAAGAATGGCAATCTATAATCTCTCCGGAAAAGCAGAAATATGGTGGCAAGATCTGAAGAGAGTCAAGGGTATCAAGGAAAAAGAAGTTAATTGGAGTACCTTTAAAAGGTACGTCAAGAATAAATTTCTGTCTGAACAATATTATGAAGAAAGAGTTAAAGAATTTTACGAATTGAAGTTAGGTTCAATGACTATGAAGGATTTAAACAGTAAATTCTTAAGCTTGCTGAGGTATGTACCTTACCTAGTAGATGAAAAGCCTAAAGTATAGTGCTTTCTTAGCTGTCTACCATATCACATCAATGATAGAATTGAGTATGATAACCCGAAGACTCTGGAGGAAGCCATGAGGAAGGCTAATTTCTGTTTTGAACAGAATAAGAAGAAAGAAGGCTTAGCCAACTGGAAGGCTAAGAAGAACAACAATCAGTCTGATTTTAAGAAGAAGAAATTTGTACCCCAAAATAATTTCAAGAATAATAAGAACAGAAATTATTCTAACAATAAGAATTTCCAAGGAAATAGAAATGGTGCTTCCAATAATTCCAATAACTTTAAGGGCAAGGAGGCTGCAAATAACCATGGGAATTTCACTAAGAGTTTTGAACGAAAGGATCCTGTTAAGTGTTGGGAATGTAATGGCCCGCACTATGCCTCGGTCTGCCCAAATCAGAAAAATTCAGTCAACAATATTCACACTGTTCAGGAGGAAATGACCATTGGAGAACTCGCGAGGACTATGCCCAGAATAAATGCAGCCTTGGAGAACCGCAAAGCTGACTATCAGACTTCCATGGTGGAATTGGAAGGTATGATTAACCAAACCCCTGTAACCATTCTAATTGATCCAGGAGCTAGTCTTAGTTACATTGCACCTCAGATAGTGGAAAAATGTAATTTGTCTGTAGATAAATTTGATAATTCCTGGTTAGTTCAATTAGCCACTGGGGCAAAAAGAAAAGTAACCTGCTTTGTGAAATAATGTGCTTTACTTATGGATGAATTTAAAACTACAGGTAAGCTTACTGTTTTACCACTTGGCTCATATGATTTACTGATTGGCATGGATTGGTTAGAACAACATAAGGTAGTTTTAAACTGTTACGATAAAACCTTTATGTGCGTAAATAGTAACGAACAACCTGTAAAAGTTAATGGCATTCCTAGGAAAACTGTAATCAGGAAAATTTCTGCTTTACAACTTAAAAGAGTAGTTAGAAAAGGGTATAAAGCCTATGCTGTAACTATTACAGATGAGGCAAGTAAGTATGAAACAACTAAGTTAAAAATAGAAGATATTCATGTTTTAAATGAATTTACTGATGTTTTCCCAGAAGAAATTCCAGGATTACCTCGGAGGAGGGAACTGGATTTCACTATTGAGCTGGTGCTAGGTGCGGTACCTAGCTCGAAAGCTCCGTATTGTATGAATATTTTAGAACATAATGAATTAAAATCACAGTTAAAAGAGTTAATAGATAAGAAGTACATTCGACCTAGTGTGTCCCCTTGGGGAGCACCAGTCACATTTGTCAAAAATAAAGACGGAACTATGCGACTATGCATAGACTACCGTCAACTAAACAAGATGAATATTAAAAATAGATATCCGTTGCCCTGCATAGATGATCTGTTTGATCAGCTACGTGGAGCTACAGTGTTCTCAAAGATAGACCTGAGGTCAGGATATCATTAGGTAAGAATTAAAGACGAAGATATCTTCAAGACAGCCTTCAGAATGAGGTATGGACATTACGAATTTGTTGTAATGCCATTTGGGCTTACCAACGCCCCAGCTGTCTTTATGTGCTTAATGAATAATATAATGCATAAATATTTAGATAAATTTGTTGTCGTGTTTATCGATGACATCTTAATTTACTCTAAAATTGAAGCAGAACATAAAGAACACCTAAGGATAGTTTTACAAGAGTTGCGAGAGCAACAACTCTTCGCGAAGTTTAGCAAGTGTGACTTCTTTAAGAATGAAATCTAGTACTTAGGTCACGTAGTGACTAAGGAAGGGATTTCAGTCGATCCTGAAAAGATTCGGGCAATCGAAGATTGGCCAGTTCCAAAAGATGTAACAGATGTTAGGTCATTCATGGGAATTACCGGTTATTACCGGAGATTCATTGAAGGCTTTTCAAAAATAGCAAGTCCAATCACTTCCTTGCAAAAGAAAGGCAACAAATTTGATTGGAACTTAAAGTGTGAAGAAATTTTTAAGAAATTAAAAACCTTATTAACAAGTGCGCCTATTCTAAGAATAGCAGATCTTAATAAGGATTTCGTGGTATGCACCAATGCTTGTAATTATGGTTTAGGCGGTGTGCTAACTCAAGATGGGCATGTCATTGCTTATGATTCCAGGAAGTTAAAAATTCATGAAAAGAATTACGCAACTTATGATCTAGAACTTGCGGCTGTTATACATGCCTTAAAAATGTGGCGACATCATTTAATAGGAAGAAAGTTTATTTTGATGACTGATAATAAAGGTCTGAAATACCTTTTAGATCAGCCCAACTTAAATGCAAGACAAGCAAGGTGGTTAGCCTTCTTGAGTGAATATGATTTTGAAATCCAACACATAAAGGGCAAGGAAAATAAGGTGGCTGATGCTTTAAGCAGAAACATAAAGCTGAATTTTACAACAGCAATCAGCACTTATGCTTCTGATTTAAATGAACAGCTTACCGAAGGGGTAAAACTGGATGAAATTTATCAAAAATTACAAGTTACAGCTAAAGAGAAACCTACAGAAAGCTTAATAAAAGGTTATAGTCTAAATAAAGATGGATTTTTATTATTTAAGGACAAACTGTATGTGCCTAATGTGCCTAAGGTTAAGTTGTTGATTCTGGACGAAGTCCATAAAACACCTTACTGAGGACATCTAGGTTACCAAAAGACTGTAACCATGCTAAGAAAAGAATTTTTCTGGCTTAATATGAAATCTGAAGTAGCTGAATACATAGCTAGATGTTTGGACTGTCAACAAGGGAAAACCGAACACCAACATCCAGCTGGTTTACTGCAACCTTTACCTATTCCTAGTTGGAAATGGGAAGTAATCAGCTTAGATTTTATTACTGGATTGCCCAGAAATCGGAATCAAAATGACTCTATTATGGTGGTGGTTGACAAGTTAAGTAAAGCAGCACATTTCATTCCTGTCAAAACTACTTACAAGGCTGCCAATATAGCTGATATATTCTTAAAGCAGATTTTTCGGTTACATGGAGTACCGAAGGTTATCATTTCAGACAGGGATCCTAAATTCACAGGAAATTTCTGGAAGTCCTTATTTAAGGGGTTGAATACAACCTTGAATTTCAACACCTCTTTCCATCCTCAGACAGATGGACAGAATGAAAGAGTGAATCAGGTGCTGGAAGATTTGTTAAGAATGTATGTTAAAGATCATCCAGGTAAGTGGGAATACTACTTGCATCTAGCAGAGTTTGCATATAACAATAATTATCAGTCATCAGCTAAGTTTAGTCCATTTGAAATTTTGTATGGGCATAAATGCAACACTCCTATCTCCTGGAATAATCTAGTAGATAGATTAGTGTTAGGACCATAATTATTAAAATAAATGGAGGAGATTGTGAAACAAGTGTAGGAAAATCTGAAGGTGGCCCGGGATCGGCAAAAGAGCCAAGCAGATTTAAAAATAACTCCCAAGGAGTTCCAGGTAGGTGAGCACGTGTTTATAAAGGTAAGACCAAAGAAAATCTCTCTAAGACTAGGGAGTTGTGCAAAGCTAGCACCACGTTACTATGGTCTATTTGAAATTTTATCTAGAATTGGTCAAGTTGCATATCAGCTAGCGTTACCACCTAACTTGAAAGTGCATAATGTTTTTCATATCTCTGTTTTGAAAAAGTATGTTCATAATGCTACTCATGTGGTTGATTGGAATGTTGTACAGGTGGAACCAGAAGGAGAAATTCTGGTGGAACCGGACTGTATCCTCTGGAGGAGGGAAATTACTCTGCGGAACCGCACAATTGGACAGGTGAAGGTGCAATGGAAGCACCTTAGTCCTGAAGAAGCTACCTGGAAACTGGAAAGTAAGATGTGGGAGGCATACCCAAATCTGTTCTAGGAGGTTGCAGAGGATGAAGAATAAGTAAAATCGAGGACGATGTTACATTTTAAGGGGGTGTGTATGTCACATACCCCAATTTTGTAAAAAAAATGTTAATTGTTTTAATTATATTTCCTAAGACATTATGTTAAATTTAATGCTAAGTAGGAACTGATGACTCAGCAGAGCCAAAAGAAGTGGAATGTAATTCTGAATATTTTATTATTAATAAATAAAATGTGGAGACAACAGCATGGGAGAGCTATTAATAAGAGGTTACTGGTCAAACTGGTGGATGGAACTAGGTGGAGGGAAAAAGACAAGTGGCAGCATCCTCAAACACTTCCTAAGTTGTAGGTGGAAACTTCCCTATATTTGGGGTCATGATCCCCCAAGAAAGTGGGATGAGAGCAGGTGGCTCAATAAATGACAACTAACCCAAAAAGACCTAGGCAATCTTTTAAAAGTACCCAATGAATAGAGCTGGGGGTTGCTCAGATATTTTCCAGAGAAGAATCATTCAGGTGGAATGCTATTCAGGAAATTCATTGGGAAAAAAAGGGAAAAACAGTAAGGAAATTGTTCTGAGAAGAATGCTGCAGTAACTTGGTCTATTACAGCTTGTTAGCTGGGAGACCTTACTGATAAGTTCAGGATTGATACTAAGTTTGAAGACTGGTATTTGACTATTGGTGCACCTAGTTCCAGCCAGGGAGACCAGAGCAAGCTCGGCGGTCCTGAGGAGTCGTTGTTTGAGCGCTCTCCAGGAGTTGGTAGGGAGGAACGGCCTCCCATTGCTGTTGTTGTCCAAGTTTAAACAGGTTCTGTCACCTAACTGTCTTTATTTTAATAATTGTGAATGGTTGAATGTCATGTTTGTAGTTTATGATATAAATATTTAGATGGTTTAGTGATGTAAATGTTTTTAGTTTATCAGTAATAGAATCTTTTGATGGAAAATAAGAACCCACTGTGTCTTTCCTCATCTGGGTTTACCAGACCGTACTCCAGCACAGGAGTAAAATTACAATAAATATGGTATGATGAGATGGTAGAATAGTAGATTGTTTCTTTATCTATTATCAGAAGAGATTTTTTTTTTTACTGACAGTAGCATGTGTTCATAGATAAAACTATTTCCTTGTACAGTATTTTACTTTCAGTAAATTCTATTATTTTAAAGAACAAATAGAAGAATATAATATTCACACTAGAGTAAGGTTAGACTAGATTTATCTACTGTTTAAACCTTACAGCTTCTTTCTTCTAGTTTAAAATAATTTAACTGGTTATGTCCAAATAACAACATTGCAAGTAGAAATAATTAAATGTTGATTAAATTCTATAATCAAAGCAAACTGGTTTAGATTTTATGTATGAGTAGTAATGTAATATTTTTCTTTATTTTCTTTCTTCTTATTAGACTAAGCTCAAATAATGTCTAGAGCTGTTAATCTGTCTTTTATAAAGAACTATATATGTTTGTGAGATAGACTTTAAATAGAGTTAATTGATTTCTTTTATATATATACATAACTATCATAACTAATAAGGAAACAAGATATTAAAAGAACTTTATAAAATATTAGCAAAAATAACACAGGAAATAGACAACAAAATACTATCTTTCTATGTACTTATAAAGTAAACTAGAAATATTAATCATAAGAGCATTGGTACTCTCAACGAAGATAATATCCTTAGTATATTAATAACAATATATTTTTAAAGAATATTATCATTTTGATCTTAAGGTAATGTTCTTATTATATTAATTACAAACTTGAACTAATTATACTTGCTGTGCTATAAGGTAAACTGACAGTACAAGGTAAATGGACAGTACTTAAGCCCTTTATTAAAAAGAAAACATAAAAACTTTATACAATTGAAGGATAGAAACTGTATATCAACATTTACGATTTCTCATTAATATGCAAGTCAATATATAAACCAAGTACAGAAACCCTAACGATATTATTAACAGTAAAAATCAAATGCATATTTGAGCAGGAAATAAATAACAGAATGGCAGAATGCTCGACTACCGAGCTTAATTTTATGTTATAAATATAAATAATAACCCTCACATTTGCAGAAGCACAGTACAACTTAACAGTATGTAAAAAGGGATGAAGTTATTTTCTTTACTGTCAAAATTTACGGTAAAACCCTATTCATCCAGAATATACAAAGTTAAAAACTGTAAAACCCAGCTCAATAATTTTACTCACGATTGTACTGAAAATTTACATAGAGAGGCTTTTACAGCCTGTTCTTTTACATTAAACACAGTATTATATACAAAAACAAAATGTACACTCACGGTCGAAGCCGGAGGGCCCTGCGGTAAGAGAGGGTCTTAACAAACCATGAAAAACAACGAAGTAATCAACCAAAACAACCAAAACCCATGAGGGTCTTTCAGGCCACAATGACCAACCCTTAATACCCCATAAGAGTTTGCACAAGGTAGAACAACCATGGAAAGTCCAGGGCTTACCGTGGCCTTCATGTCACCGTAACCTCGTACTCACTACGTAGAAAGAGAAGAGAGACGAGTTGTACCTGCACATTCATCACATCCTACTGTTAGATATGATATATATTAAAGGCAAAGAGTTTTATAAACCAGGAAATGTGCAGTAAAATAATAAGAACACGAGCGATATTCTTACCTCAAACATATTAGAAAGATAAACACTGATAACCGGTAACGTTGCGACTAACACAAGAAGGAGGTCTATCTTCAGCTACAAAGGAAACGACGGTAGAATACTTCATCAACTATTGACAGCGGAAGGTTCCAGTTCTCAATTGACAAGGTAAAACCCTGAAGTCGTGCTGTTACTCAATACAAAACAAAAACACAGTACCCTATGCAACTTAAGCCACGGCTCTCTAAATGGAAGAACTACCCTCATTTTGGAAACTGAAGAAGAAGGTGGGGGAGGGATGTTACAGTAAAGGGTTTGGATAAGCCACTAAGGCAACAAAAAACCTGAAAGGAGATCAAATGGCTTACGACTAACAGCAACGCTATGGCACGGTCTCGTTATTGTGCTTCCGGATAGGCTAACAAGAGAAGGAGTAATCCAAGACAGCCACAGCATTACTCAAGTAGCAGAGTAGCCGAATACTCCGCAGAAGAATGGCAGGAGCCCGAAGGCAGTGGAAGACTAATGAGCTAGGGTTAGAGATAACTCTTTTAAACCGACGATGCTTGGCCATCAATCAGCCACGTTTCCATGCAAATATTTGCATACGATGGGTAATTCTCTATAGTATCGATGAGCCATCACCAAGCACGATATTATCAATCATTTGGATGAGTTCAAAAGGTTCGACATTAATCCTCAGCTGAAGTAAACCTATCATTGCATTATGATAACAAGAACTTGTTAATATATATATATAATCCTTGTATTATAGCTCACTATTGGCGTAAAGGTTAAACAATTCATTGTGATTACATTATGGTATATTATCTTCATGCAATACAATCAAGTTATAACACTATGTTCATCGTGGGTATAGATTAGCACCACAACCTAGAATTTCATAACATGTTATTTCTTACATAGTAAATAATTGATCAAAGGTTATACATTATCAAGAGTGTTAAGTTCACAACATAACTTTTATACAAGCTTGGAATGGGTGAGGTAAGGGTTTGTAAGAGTTCTTCTCTAGAGTTAAATCCATAAACTTGTTATGACTTGGTCTTAGTCATGACCTCTCCATCCAGGTGAATGACTATTTTGTCATTTAGCACTTACAATCCTAAATAGAATAATTTTTGTAACATGATTATAGGAGGAAATTGTAATACATATGGTTAAGTAAGAATAATACTTATACAAGTATTCCACCAACATCTATAATATAATTATAGAATATACTAATGGTTGATATTAAGGAGGATTGTAGATTTAACTATAGTAATTATTCTATTAATAATGTTAACCCTTTGGTCTTGCCATATTTATCTAAGTTTGATAAATACATACAAAATGAAATAGTAACCAAATATTTTTGATGAATGCATTATCTGGAATAAATGTTCTTAACCTAGAAATTATAACATATAAGGGTGAAGCCATTAATCTCTTAACAGAATTTTTATCAACGTAATTGTTAGACCTTAAAACTTTTATGTTGAACATTCTTTTAAGAATAATAATCTAATAAGAATAAGCCCCTTTTATATAAATAAAGGGATAGAATAAAAACCGGTTACAGTAGGTTATCTATCAGATCTAAGATAAGCTTTAGTATGCTTTGAATTAGTTGTAGTGTAAATAAGACTTGGTGCATCAGCATGAATATATCCCTATTAGTGGGTAGTTTAAAATTGGTAACAGTAAATTGTAAACCCCCTTATTAATACACTTTACGATGTAAATGTATTTATGCATTCTTAAACGTAAACTTTTGATTTTACAACCCTGCCATTTCTTACTCTACTTGTATGTAATTTTAATTAAGATCTTTGACACTGAAAACTATGATAGATATCAGATAGTTCAGTAATCTTTAAGAAATATAAATCTACCTCTACTAGAAAGAAGAACAGTTAATGGATTTACCTCAACAAGCATTGATATGTGCTTAGCAATTATTGTCTTACTAAACTTCTGATTTGCAACAAACTTGTACATAAATACTTTATAATTTTTACATGCAGCAACCAATCTTCTTACCTGTAATCTGTAAGGAGAGGAGAAGCTTTCTACATTAGCTCGAAAGCTAAGTAAGCCCAGTTTTTCATGATAGCCCCACCTTGTGGTCGCAAAAAAAAAACAAATCAGTAACTGAAAAGAAACTGTTTCTTTAAAGATAAGCATAATCAAAAGATAAATTCAGATATGAATCTAGTAACATATAACTAATCAAACAATTAGTGACTACATTTATTGAAATTATATGCATTTAAAAAAAAATTTAATTTTTTGGAAAATTTGGGGTTTTGACATTATCTTTGTCTACTCCCATCAAACATTCAAGGACTGCATAATTGATATTTGGTATTTTATTTGGCCTTTCCTTTTTTGTTTTTGTTTTTTTTCACTATCGATTCTGAAATGGGTATGTTTTGGTGGTCAGTTGATAATGTTTTGTAGGGAACTGATATTTGATTTCTTTTATTCCATTTGTGCCATCAATTAAAAAAATGGGCTTTAGTTGACAGAATCGGTCAATATTGTATAGAAAAAGGGCATAAGAGGAAGCCATTGAGATCGAGATGACGGTATTCTTCTGATGACAATAATACCTATAAGACAACTGTTAACTTAGAGTGGTTCAGAGTTCCTTGAATAGATTAAGGGGAGCAGATGGTAGATGAACTCCATCATTTTCAGTTCTATAACAAATTCTTTCATTTACTGGCTGTACAGTCAAAATGCAGGTCAGAAGAATGAACATCCAATCAATTAGTTTGGAAGGCAATAATGAGTTGGCAATAGGAGTTCCTCCAAAACAAGGAATGATTCTTCCATTTCAACCACTAGCCATGTCTTTTGAAGATGTCAATTACTTAGTTGACATGCCCCCTGTATGGAAATTTATCCTCAAGATTGCTCTATTATGTGATTCAGCAATTGCCTATTTGTGTGCCTTCTCTTACTTGAAGGGTTTGGATGACAAGTTCTGAATTTGTTTGCAGGAATTGAGGGAACAAGTCGTTGAAGATAGAATTCAATTGCTCCAAGATGTTACAGGGGCATTCAAACCTGGTGTTCTTACAACATTGATGGGGTCAGTGGTGCTAGGAAGACAACTCTAATGGGCGTCTTAGCTGGAAGAAAGACTGGATGATACATTGATGGTGATATCCCAATCTATGGATTTCCCAAAAAGCAAGAAAATTTTACTCGGATTTCCGATTACTGTGAACATAATGATATATATTCTCCACAAGTAACTGTCCGGGAGTCCTTGTTATATTCATCATTTCTCCGTCTTCCAAAGGATGTTGACAAATAAACCAAAATTGTAAGTCTAGAACTATCATTTTCTCCGGTCTACCATCTAGTAGTGTTTTCTTTTGACACGATACCAACTTGTCATGTTACTAACTTGCAAAATATTCCAATTCACAGGCCTTTGCTGATGAGGTCACGGAACTTGTGGAACTAGATAATTTAAGTGATGCACTGGTAGGTTTTCTTGGTGTGACTAGATTGCCGACTGAACAAAGGAAAATGTTAACAATACCTGTGGAGCTTGTTGCAAATCCATCTATAATTTTCATGGATGAGACAACTGCTGGTATGGATGCTAGAGCAGCTACGATTGTGATGCGAACTATTCGTAATACAGTAGATACTGGAAGGACTGTTGTCTGTATGATTCATTTTGGCTGACAAGTTCTGAATTTGTTTGCAGGAATTGAGAGAACAAGTCACTGAAGATAGACTTCAATTGCTCCAATATGTTACAGGGGCATTCAGACCTGGTGTTCTTACAACATTGATGGGGTCAGTGGTGCTAGGAAGACAACTCTAATGGGTGTCTTAGCTGGAAGAAAGATTGGATGATACATTGATGGTGATATCCCAATCTATGGATTTCCCAAAAAGCAAGAAACCTTTAGTTAGATATCCGGTTATTGTGAACATAATGATATACATTCTCCACAAGTAACTGTCCAGGAGTCCTTGTTATATTCAACATTTCTCCGTCTTCCAAAGGATGTTGAAAAATAAACCAAAATTGTAAGTCTACAACTATCATTTTCTCCGGTCTACCATCCAGTAGTGTTTTCTTTTGAGACGATGCCAACTTGTCATGTTACTAACTTGCAAAATATTCCAATTCACGGGCCTTTACTGATGAGGTCATGGAACTTGTGGAATTAGATAATTTAAGTGATGCACTAGTAGGTTTTCGTGGTTTGACTAGATTGTCGACTGAACAAAGGAAAAGGTTAACAATACCTGTGGAGCTTGTTGCAAATCCATCTATAATTTTCATGGATGAGCCAACTACTGGTATGGATGCTAGAGCATCTGCGATTGTGATGCGAACTGTTCATAATACACTAGATACTGGAAGGACTGTTTTCTGTACGATTCATCAGCCTAACATTGACATCTTTCAAGCTTTTGATGAGGTAAACTAAGGTTTAGATTATAAGTCAACTTGTATAGTCTGTTTCAGAGTTTGGTCTTGATTTCTGGTTTACAATGATGGCTTCAGCTCCTGTTGATGAAAAGAGGAGGGAGAGCCATTTTCTTCGGGCCACTGGGCTAGAATTCTCACAAGGTTGTCAAATACTTTGAGCTAATGACTTGCATATTTTTGTAGTCATTAGAAAATGAAAAGAGTTTGGGACCTAGAACTGCTAATTTAATCCCTAAATGTGAGTTAATTTTCTGATTTTCATCATGAAAAAATGTAGGCCATTCCAGGAGTACCAAAGATCAAAGATAAATACAACCCATCTACATGGATGCTGGAAGTTAGCTCTATTGGTGCTGAAAATGGTTTGGGGATAGAATTTGCAGAGCATTACAAGAACTCTTCCCTCAATAAGTAAGCATTAAAGTTATCAATATTTTTCCACCAGAATCCTTATGTTTACAATGTTTAGCATTACAAGAAGTTTACAAGACACAAAGATATCAGCTTCAAACTCACATTCTAATATTTCATCTGTTTCTTCGCTATAAAGGAAAAACAGAGCATTGGTGAAAGAGCTTAGCATTCCACCTCCAGGAGCAAAGGATCTTTATTTTGCAACCCAGTACTCACAATCATTCTTTGGACAACTTAGTTCCTACCTGTGGAAGCAATGGTTGACTTGCTGGCGGAGTCCTGATTATAGCATTGTTTGATACACATTCACATTTGCGTGTGCTCTAGTGTTGGGAACAATCTTTTGGAAGGTTGGCACAAAGATGTACTTGAGATTTAACTTTGTAAGACGGATTACTATCCAAAACATTAAGTTGTTTGGATTGACAAATCACAAAAATGTTTGATGCTTATACTCTCTATGTTATGGACTCCCGATATTCTCAGATACTAAGAAATAGGTTGAATACATATCAGGGACAACAACAATGGTCTTTTTACTATTGAAAGGGATTTGTTTAGCGCATTATATTCTTGGGAGTTAACAATTGTTCAACTGTGTAGCCTATGGTTACAGTAGAGAGAACTGTGTTCTACAGAGAAAGGGTTGCAGGGATGTACTCTGCATTGCCCTATGCTCTGGCTCAGGTTGGTTCTGTTGATTCTATTTTATTGTTTCATTTTATTTTCAATCCTAACTGTCCACATTCGAATTCTCCATGGTCCGAAGTAATCAGAAATACTTATTTCCGAGAAGAGCATAATGGTATACTTTCAGAGCCCAACTAAAATATTATAGTTTTCTTAATGAATCTCATTTCCAGAAGTAGACCCTGAAAGCTATATATACATCTCTGATTTCAGTGAAACCTTGTGTGTTTCTGTAGCCACTAAATCTCTATATTTCACAATGTAATTGGAAAGAGTAGATACATTTGTCAAAGCAGATATACCAAATTTGTATTCATTGAAGTCTATTGCGAGAATGACATTGGAATATCTAATGTTCCGTCGCTAAGCTTCCCCTTCTTGATGAATATGAGCTAGCCTATCTTCATTCTTGTGTTTTCATCCAAAGGAGTTCTTCCTACTCCTCTTCCACTAACAATTCAATGTCTCAATATTGATCCCTAGAGTATATATTGTATTCAAGAATCAAGATAGAATAATCAAATAAATTGCACTTTGGTATATTGATCCAGGTTACTGAAATCTACGAATTTCCAAACTCTAAAAAAATAATGAACAAATTTAAAGATTGCAGTCTACTTAAAGAATACTTTATATACAAAAAGGACATAACAAAGACAGTTATTTTTGGGCTTAACTATCAAAGGCACATGTGTACGCCAATATCAACAATTGCAAGGTTTTTAGGCTCCAAAATAAAGGTCGAGGAAACTAGGCTATGAGCCAAATAAAATTGGATAGACTGAAGAGCACTAGCCCTTATATAATACACTTGATTTTTGACTATGTAATCCTTCCCTTGCGCCAAAGGAATGTGTAGTTATAATCCAACACTCGTAAAATGAGCATAGCTAAGATCCACTCCTTATAAAGGTCGAGGAAACTAGGCTATGAGCCAAATAAAATTGGATAGACTGAAGAGCACTAGCCCTTATATAATACACTTGATTTTTAACTACTTTATTTTTAACTATGCAATCCTTTCCTTGTGCCAAAGGAATGTGTAGTTATAATCCAACACTCGTAAAATGAGCATAGCTAAGATCCACTCCTTATTGCCATTTCAAGTTACTTCCACCCAATTATTGCAATCCTCTCCTACATTTACTCATCTTGCATTAAGAAGGTGTTTGGATTTCTTTATTCATGTCCTTGCAAGGCGAAGGCAAGCGGGAGGCAACAAACTCCAATACTTTACAAGGTAATCCATTCAGAGTACCTATCAAGAATTAAGTTTAGCATGTCTGTGTTTGTCAAGATATGATTTTTCAATTGTTCTGGTATAAAGTTTTGTTGGATAGGAATGGTTTGATATTTTAGATATTTCTCTTATACCTCGTTCTATAAATACTATCCTGCTTTAGGATAAAGGGTTTGAAATTCTTACCTTTGTTAAATTCCAATGCAAAATTGTTGTCTTGGGACCAAATATGCTACATTGATCACACCAAACAGAGTTAGAGATAGTTAAAAAATGTTCAATAGATAATTTCCATAGCATGAGAAACCTGTGAGGGTGAAGTAGGAGGTTTAAATTTCAAATGAAATTGGTAGTAATGTTGAAAGGTACACGATAGAGAGTGATCTCCATAGAAAGTCCAAACCAAGTATTAAGAGAGTGCCATAATAGGAAAATGGTGGCAGTTAGAAAACCTTCCGGTGAGGGTTGAAGTGGTAGTATTTTTTGTGAAAAATTGCAAGAGAATGTATAGATCCGAAGTGCTAGAAAAATGTAGATTAAAACTCATAGCTTAGAAAGAAAAAATGCCCAGAGGTTATGGTTTTTAGAGGGTGAATGAGTCTGTCATGCCTTGTGTGAAATTTGTTGAGTTCGGAAATGTGGAGGTGACAAAAAAGGCAATTCATACACCTTGTCGAGTTTTACCTATATTAGCTATTAAGGCATAATATATTACGTCATATTACCACCCATACATGTCATGTTGCACATCAATTTTCAGAATTCAAATTTTCTCTTTAACTCCAACAATTTATGACGTTTGGTGATATAGATGAAAAATAAAAATTGAGAATTGATCCACTTGAATCCATGCAGACGGATGCTTGTATTTGTTTTCCATGTCAATGAGTTGTTCCAGATTTAATTGTTGGAGAAAACTCTGTTTGAAACAACAATTATGAACAATTTGAACAATTAAACTCTCAAATTAAAACTAAACATATAACAATTCAAACCAGCAATGAATCCACTGTCAAATATCAAATCGCTATATTTCCCATCCTGCCTCCCATGTTTGTCCTCCATGTTTGTCAAATATCAAATCGTCTTCCTCACCATGATATTTATTCTACATTTCAACCAAGGGACAACTCCTAACACATATGAAAAGGGTTGATTTCAATAGCCATGATGTACCGTAAGACTATTATATGTTGAAGTCATTGGGCTTGTTTTCTAAAACCAGTTTAAACCCTGAGGTAAACATTCAGTGTGATGGTAAGTCATTGGGCTTGATTTTTACAACCAGTTTAAACCCTGAGGTAAACATTCAGTGTTATGGTAAGTCATTGGGCTTGATTTTTAAAACCAGTTTAAATCCTGAGGTAGACATTCAGTGTGATGGAGAACCTCTAGGAATGATTATAATAACATACATAAAGTCTAACAAAGGAAGCATTACCTATAGCATTGCCAATTCAAAAGCAAGCATAGGAACTAACAAGGATTGCTTTTGTCCTTACTCAGTTTACTGTTTAAGGCCAGATCTGATTGGTGTCTTTTACGCTGCCCAATACAACATTACTGTAGCTCAATATATTTTATCAAAGGGGCAGATCTGATCTATTTACAACCGTCCTTCTTTAGTCATCATTTGGGGGGTTTATAAATGCATTATTAACTCATTCAAATGGAGCTATAACCACACAATAATTGGGAATGTTTTGTGAGTATACTTGCAAGGTTCACGAGTCCTATTACTTGTATTATAATGTGTGGTATCTCTACTCTTCAGCCTCATTGATATACGGTTGAAGAAATTACTTGATGAATTCAAGTTCATAACTTTTAACTGGATGGTATACTAATATTTGGAATGATAAATAGGAAATTAAGGATTGAATGTTAATATTTTCTTGTCATATCCTTGTCATAAGTACCTGTTACCTAGATTCCCAAATGGAAGATTTCGTGCAGTAGGAGTGGGATCCAACACATAGATGATAGTTGGATATTGTGTTACCAATGTTGGTATCATGCTTCTCAAATAAAATCGCCTTGGTATAAATAAAAATTGTCATCCACTGCCATTTTTATTTCCACCCTAGGACAAGCAAAGCAAAGCAAACCATCTACACCCTGTAATAAAAAATTTGATAGCTCCACCTCCAAGAAAAGAAATTTTTGTATCTAGTGGAGTACGTGAAATTGAGAGGAGATAAAAGATGATTGGTAGGAAAACAATTTTGACTCTTGTTTGTAGGTTGTTTATACATGGCTTTCTCATGAAACAACGACCTTATTATTATGAGTACGATGAATCATTATTTTCATACCATGAGGATTTACTTGGGGTAGGGAATTTCAGTCATGGCGACTGTTCTATGTTTTAGCACTACACCAGTGAGGGTCTAAACTCACCAAACTACCCCTCTTCCTCTCTAGTTTAGATCCACAAAAAAACCCATGGAACTAACTGCCAAAATAAAAAATCCAGTGGAAGAGCCTTACAACATCTGTCCAGAGAGAAACGTAACAGAAAAATGGCTGGAATAATTGGGAGTAAAGATATGGTCGAGATGATAGAGCGGGAAATGCAAAATATCAAATGGGAATGACACGTCGATCAACTCATCTAAATCACCAAGGGATGTGTTCGTGTGGTTATGTATGATTGCAAAGATGAGGTCTGGTTCTACGAAGGGGACCTCGTCAAATACCCAAAGTGGTTGGAGGTTTCTCTGTACTTTCAGGGGCCATATGAGGAGCGCTGTCGTTTTCTCGCATACAGGGACAACTTATCTCTTTTAGGTAGGTAAATTCATGCCTTAAACCCTAAACCATATTCCCTAAGCCACAAAACACTAAATCCCCAAATCCATATATCCTAAACTCTTCACCCTGCAACCCTAAATCAGGACTGAACAAATCACCGCTCTTTCTATTGCTTCACTAGGCATTGTATTGTGCTTATCGTCTTTTATTTATTTTAAATTTTTATTTTTATTGTTATCCCTGTACATTGTGATTGTGGTCACCCAATAACAGTCTAAGCTTGAACCATGCCAACAAAGGCTTATAAGTTTTGCTGGAAAGCACCCTGGTGTTACATCCTTTTACTTCACTTGATTCATTCATTTTTTTAAAGAAACATTTTATAAGAAAAAATGATAGGTTTCCAAAGCTACGGGTACAAGTATGCCAATCTTTGAAATAGGGAATGGGTATGTTAGAGGTACACATATAAAACATAACTAAAATTTATGGAAATTAATGATAAATTAGTGATTCATAATCTTTTTCATATGAAATTCATCATTCAGTTTCAAAGTCAAACATCTTCCATTCCTTGATCATTCATGATTCTTATTCAACCAAGTCAAACATTTTTACGTCGATAGGCGTTTTCTTTCCTCAGGTCAGCTTTGTGAGGATCGATATTATTGAATATACACAGATGGTTTTATTTTATTTTTTATCTATTTAACACACATACAAAGAGACTTGAGAGAGAACTATTTTAGGCAAACATGGACCCTGCAGGATTCTTAATTTATAGGTGTGTTGTAGCTGCAACTGTTCTTCCCCAAATTTCTTAAATTTTTGGGCCCCTCATCATTTAACATTATTTTGATCGTTGAACTCTTGAGCCTCTTGGGCATGCTTTCTTTTCGAGTGACTTTGAAGTTTGATTGTCAGCCTATTTAATTCTGCCATGTTTGATTTTCGTGTTGGGCCGCGGATGTGAATTTGGTTTGCTAGCCGAAGAGAAGTCAAATATCTTTGTCCTTTAAGGCCGTTTCGAAGGAAGAACGACTCTAGATTTAGTTGATCCTTAAAGTTGTTTAAACACTTAAGTTTTCTTGGGATCGAACATCATTTTTATGTTGAATCGGAAGCTTTAATCTTTTCCCTTCTGCCGTTGCGGCTGCCAAAGCAGTTTGGCGTCCGAAGTGCAAAGTGTTCCGGCTTCCGATTGGAAAGTTTCCCGCCCAAGGGTCGCTCCTCTTAGTCTTTTTCCTTCCGTCGTTGCGGCTGGGGAAGTCGTTAGTCTTCCGATGCCCAAACCTTCCAAATTTAGATGTTTGTATCCTTCCGATTTCCACCCTATCGTCGCGTGTTCGAAGGCTGTCCTCTTCCACCGTTGCAGTTGGAAAAGCCCTTTGTCTTCCGATATCAAAGTCTTCCGATCTCCGATCAGGTTTTTCCCGCCCGCGACACGTGCTTTAAGCCTTCTCTCTTCCACCATTGCGGCTGAAAAAACCAATCGAATTCTGTTGTCAAATCATTCCGATTGTCATTTTAGAACTTTCCCTCCCAAGTCTTAATCAAGACTCTTTCCGGATCAAGGGATGCACCTGGTCATTTCCTTTGTATTGGCAGTTTCAGCTCGCATATTTTGCTGTTATGGTTTCCAACGAATGATGCTCGTCATTTGGTTGCAGGTGAAATCCTAGAGAATGATCAAACTGTTGTGGCAAGAAGGGAGATGGACCGTTGATGGTGGTATGGCCAAAACCAATAAGATAATGTCGAAGGCAACAAAAGCGCAAATCTGAAGGGTTCAGCAGTTTCTCAACCAATCATGAGTATGCGAGGAAAAGACAGAACCGAAGGATATGAAGCGTTGGGAACGGTAAGGTCATGGGTTTTTGGGGGGGAGTCCAAATGGGCTGCTGGATAGATTAAATGTTGTAAAGATAGATCTTAGAAAGGACTTTTTCCCTGGAAAAACTTGGAAGCCATTTCTTTGTAAGAGGAACTATTTCGTTTTACAATAAGAAACTGCAACTTTGGCCTGTTGGAGAAAGCAAAATGTGGAATGTATCAATGCGATTAAATGAGCAAGGTTGAAGAGGAACTATTTCGTTTTCAGCTGTGTTCCATTAACTGTGACAGTGTTTTGACTTCTTGAACCTATGTTCTTGTTGAATGTTCTTCAGTATATTTTGTGATGTTTTCCACTGTGAGTAATAAGTGTTGTTCCTAAAACGATTGGCTATCTGGTTGTTTAAATATCTTTGATTGTTCATGTGTCTTGAAAGAAGTATCAGCTATTTGTAACTCTTCATAATGCATGCACAAAATGTATTACTCACCGATGAATGATAATTCTTCTCCCTAGGGATAGTTTAGGTAGTTAATTTATTTTTCTTGTTATATGTGATTTGGATGCTTGTGAGCCTTGAGACGAGAGGTAAGAACCTGCGCATCACATTGTGACCGCTCCTTTCATTTTTATCGCTCTACATTGTTAACTAGGCACTTGCATATCATCCTTAAGTCAAAAATACAAAAACTCGGTGGACCGGGCCGTAACCGGTGAAGCCTTTGTTTTGTTACTTGACCTATGGTAGCCGGACCGCAAACCGGATGGATTCCCTATACCAAACAGTCAACGGGCTAGTTGGGAACGTTGATTGGGGAGAATCCCTTACTGATGTTGCCTACAATTTTCCAGGCCTCAACAGTTTTGGCACTAGAAGGAGGGCCACCGGTGCATGGCTGGCTGAGGAAACCCGTTTTCCCGAGACTTTTCCACCGGTAACAATTCTGAAAGTAGCAGGTTCTATAATCCAATTCCACAAGAAGAGAATAGAGAAAATCTATATTCTGTTGGCAACGAAATTGTTAATGATCTAAGAAGGCACACTAGGGCATACGTTAAGAAGATTGGAGGATTGCCAGTCATCCCTGAATTGCCCAGAAGAGAGTATAAAAAAGAGATCGTCCTATAGCAGAAGACTCAGTGTTGGTTGGAGACTGGGAAGAGCTGGTAGAAACAGCCTTACAAGAAGTTTTACTACCTTTGAACCAAGAAGGCCCAAATACCCCTCACAGTTCTCCTACTCACACTCTTGTTGGTTCACCTCCTCACTCTCCACCCAGACTCATGGCAGGAGTAAATGCTAATCCACCACACAACCCGCCTAACCCACCACCTGCATGGAGAGCCAGATCGCCTTTAAATCTGACCCCTCCATTACATGATTTACCTCAATCCTTTGAAAAGTTGCTGATAAATTTGACCCCAATGAGAAGATACTAGTAGATGATCACCTGCAGAGTTTTTACTTGGCGATAGAAGGATTGAGGGCTGGGGAGCATGAAGATGTAGTATGCCAAATTTTCCCGCATACCCTTAAAGGAGCTGCAACTTCATGGTATTTTGGGTTTCCTGCTAACTCTATTCCTAATTGGGATACCTTTGAGAGAATTTTTAGGATTAAGTATGCGGTTCAAAAGACTCATGCAGCTCTCATGAAAGGGCTATGCACCTTGAAGAAAGAAAGAAAGGAAAAGGTGCACAGTTTTACGCAAAGATTTGCAGCATACATTAAGAATTTTTCTGACGCTGACAAACCTTCAGACAAGGTTTTGATTGAGTACTATACATCAGCCTTAGGCCCTGATTTGGCCATGTTTGCCAAAGGTAGGGCCAAGCCTACGTTGGTAGAAACTTATGAAGATGCAGAAGTAGTGGAAGCTGAAAGAGAAAGTGTTGAAGATTATCCCGAACAGTAAGGGGAGAAAAGTGGGGGAAGGAAAGCCTTATTGTTTACTAAGCCTAAAGAAGAGAAATCACCATATCTTGAAAATATGGCCAAAATGATGCAGAAGCTTTCCAACAAAATCATAGACTTGGAAAAAGAGAAGGAAACACCGAAATTTTATAAGCCATATTATAAGAAAAGAGAGGACAACAATCAGTCTCAAACTCCTCCACACAATACAACATCTATAAATTTGACAAAGATAGGGATGGAAAATTTTTGCACTTTTCACCAACAACCTCACTCCGAAAAGAATTGTCCGCAATGGATAAATTCAATGACATTGGTCATGAATCAGATGTTGGACTCGAGATTAATAGAAGAAGGCGATGAAGAAAGAAAAGAAAATTCTGCTTCTACTTCTACTAAAGAACAGGAAGAGGAGACCATGGCTTTGTGGAATTCTGTCTCATTATTTGATGCTGAAGAGGAAGGGAATCAAGGATACAAGAACGTCTTGGAAACCAACGTAGCCACAAGGAGCCAAGGGGCAGTTAAGGAGGACAGTCTTATAATCCCAAAGATTAAGAGGCTGCAGAGAAATATTAAGAAGAAATTTCAGAATAAACCCTTGGCTGATAAGACTCCATAGTTCACTATTACCAGCCAATACCCTAAGCAGAACAAAGTGTTGCCCAAGCCAAATGAAGAAAAGGTGAATGCTGATGAATTGCACCCCATCGCACAACAGATGGATTATGACATCGTGGAATATTTAAAGAAGATAAAAGCAAATGTCCCACTATTCGAAATGTGCAAAGTCCCTCAGCAGAAAGAAAGATTATTGAAAGCACTTGAAGAATCGGATGAGAAGCTGCCTATTGACAATCGTCTCAAAGAGGAAGAAGAAATCAGAGAAACCAGCATTGGAGGTACGTCTAAATGTAAACATCTGCCTTTCCTCCTCACGTTTGAAATTTTCAATCATAATGTACATAATTGCCTGGTAGACTCAGGGGCATCAGTCACTGTCATGCCAATATCAGTATGTAGAAGGATAAATGGGCAGCCTAAGCCATCCACATGGAGAGTTGTCCAGTTGGACAGAACAGATGTTAAAGTACTGGGTGAGATGGAGGATTTCCTAATCCATCTGGCATCAAATGATAAAGTATGCCAGGTCATTAATATTGTGGTGGCTGATATACCAGATGCTTATGGTCTTGTCTTGAGCAGATATTGGTCTGCCAAACTTAATGGATATTTCACCTCTGATTGGTCACATATGTGGTTGCCATACAAAGGAAGTCCGAACTAGATTAAGATCTTAAGAGAACCTCACATGAAGTACAATGTTACTCGACTTGAGGAGAAGAATGAACCTGTGGATTCTGTCTTGGGAAACTATTTTATTGAGTTGGAACCTAGAAATTACCAAGCAAAAGAGGCTAGCAACACATCTGACACCCAGCCTGATCTCCTTCGTTTCTCACAGGATGATGAGATTGACTGTAATATAGTAAGCTTAGCAGTAGGAATAGATTCACCTTCAATAGTTAGTGATTTTTGGACTTTGTTTTTTGATGGCTCTAAGACATTAGAAGGGTCAGGGGCTGGCTGTGTCCTGATCGACCCACAGAACAATAAACATTTTCTCTCATGTAGATTAGTGTTTGAATGTACTAATAATACAGCTGAGTACGAAGCGCTGGTGCAGGGCTTAAAGAAAGCCATCGAATTAAAGGTAAGTAATTTAAAAGTTTTTGGAGATTCAGAAATAATTGTAAATCAAATCAGAAATCAAATACATTGTGTTTCTCCTCACTTAAAGGCTTACCAAAATGAGGTATGGGACCTGCTTAAATGTTTTAATGCATTTAATATTATTTCAATTCCCAGAATTAAAAATGCAGCAGCTGACCTGTTGGACACATCAGCCACCAGACTCGTACCCACTAATAATCAATGTTCTGTTGAATTGATTTTCAGGCCCTCAGTATCGGATATGATCACCAACTTGCGAGTGTTCAACGATGATTAGCAAATAATCGAATGCTTGACAAATGATGAGGCCTTTAAAGGAGCCATTATAGATGATGAAGAACATCAGGATGAGATGAAATATGACAATTTCATTCCTAAAGGTGTTAGAATGTTAGAAAAAATGTTCGATTTAAATGAAAAGTTCAGAAGACCAGCAAATGTAAAGACTCACAGCTCATCTCTACGGTTTGAGCTAATTAATTTGGGGACTGAGGCAAATCCTAAATTTGTCAATCTCGGCAAGTGTTGTTCGCCAGCAGAAAGAGACAAATTCATCAATCTATTTAAACAATATAAAGATGTTTTCGCATGGACGTACGAATATTTGAAAACATATGACACCAGCATCATCAAGCATGTCGTTCCCATTAAAGCAGGCGTCAAGCCATATCAGCAACCGTTAAGAAAGATGCACCCAAAGTTGGAACCGCTGATTCAGAGTGAAGTGAAGAAATTATTAGATGCTAGAATCATCTTTAAAGTCAGACACTCTGAATGGGTATCAAATCTGGTACCAGTCAGGAAAAAATCAGGTGAAATCAGATTATGCGTTGATTTTAGAAATCTGAACCGAGCTTCCAATAAAGACAACTACCCGATGCCACCCATGGAGCAATTGCTACAAATGGTATCAGGTTTGGAACTGTTTTCGTTATTGGACGGTTTCTCTGGCTACAATCAAGTATTGGTAGCCGAAGAGGACAAATTAAAGACAACGTTCAGAACCAAATGGGGAACTTTTTCCTACAGAAGGATGCCATTTGGGATTATAAATGCTGGAGCGACCTTTCAGAGAGCTATGGACATAGCTTTCTGTGGATTGATTGGACGAAGTGCTGTAGTGTACCTTGATGATATCACAATATTCTCGAAGAAAAGAGAAGATCACTCATTTCACTTAAGGCATATTTTTGAGCGCTGTCGGAAGTATGGTATCTCACTCAATCCTAAAAGTGTGTGTTCGCTGTTACAGAAGGCAAGTTGCTGGGTCACATAGTGTCAAAGCAAGGAATCTCCATTGATCCAGAAAGAATTAAAGCTATTGAACAAATCCCCTTGCCCCACAATAAGAAAGAGATGCAATCGTTCATGGGAACCATAAATTTCGTACGGATATTTGTGCCTGATTTCGCTCAGACTGTTAAACCACTACAACAAATGGTAAAGCAAAATGAACAATTCAAATGGACTAAGATTGAGAAGAACGCCTGCAGCAAAATCAAGACTGTTGTTGCACACGCACCCTCTTTGAGAAGCCCAGACTTCAATAAAGACTTTATACTGTATACCTTTGCATCTGATGACTCGCTAGCAGCTGTACTTACGCAAAAAGAAGATGGGGGGGATGAATTCCCAATAGCCTTCATGAGCACTGGTCTACAAGGGGCTGAATTGAATTACCCGGCAATTGAGAAATAGGCTTACGCAGTGTTCAAGGCCGTGAAGCAATTCAGGCCTTATATTTTAAAAAATCGAACCAAGGTGATAGTCCCCTACCTAGCTGTAAGGTCCCTTCTTATACAGAAGGAATTAGGAGAAAGGAGGGGCAACTGGGTAACAGCTCTTCAAGAGTACGACCTTGAATTCAAACCAGCCTCAATAGTTAAAGGTCAAGGGTTGTGCAAATTGATGACTGAGAATGAAAAAAATGTAGAGCATGCCTAGGAGGATGAAGCCGAATTACATTTAACAGATGTCTGTCCTTTATTTACGGCTCCCGAGTCTTGGTATAAAGACCTTGTACATTACTTGCAGTTAGGGATGTTGCCGGAACATTGGAACTCTAAGCAAAGAAGGGCGCTGCGTCTTAAATCAGCTTCATATCAGATCTTTGAAGGAGTATTATTCAGAAAAAAATTATGATGGAGTTCTGCTGAGATGCTTAGAGAAAGAAGATGCTAAGAAGGTAATGTCGAAATTGCATGATGGTCCTGCTGGGGGACATTATTCAGGAGATACTACGGCCCACAAGATCCTCAGAGCTGGTTATTATTGGCCTACGCTCTTCAAAGATGCACACACACACGTTAGGAAGTGTGATATCTACCAAAGATGTAGTGGGAGACAACCTAGAGCAGCAACACTGCTAAAACCAGTGATGATCACGGAGCCATTCAAGAAATGTGGGTTGGATATCATTGGAGGAATAAAGCCAAATTGCTCCCTTCAACACAAATACATTCTAACCACGACCAATTATTTCACTCGCTGGGTTGAAGCAGTTCCACTGTGCAAGATAAATCAAGACGAAGTCATCAGCTTCCTACAGGACCACATCATGACCAAGTTTGGAGTTCCAGTTTCGTTAGTTTTTGATAATTCTACGTACTTTTCATCAATCAAATTAACTGCTTTTGCTCATGATAAAGGGATTAAGTTGCATTATTCTGCTAACTACTACCCACAAGGAAATGGCCTGGCTGAGTCCACAAATAAAAATCTGATTAGAATTATAAAGAAGACTGTAATAGAAAACCAAAGGAGTTGGCACTCCGCCCTACCAAACGCCCTTTGGGCTGACAGAGTCACCCCCAAGTCTGCGATAGGAGTGTCACCCTATACCCTTATGTACGGAAAAGAAGCCATCCTCCCCCCCAATGTCATGCTACCATCTTCCATTTTAGTTCAAGAGTCTAGTGGGTCAGAGAATGAAGTTTTACAGATGAGGATATGCAATCTTCTGAAAGCGGAAGAGGTTAGATCTCAAGCCAAAGAACGTTTTAAGCATCAGCAGGAGGTAATAAAGAGGTGTTTTGACAAACATAAATCTGGAACGAAAGACTTTGAAGTGGGAGACTTAGTCCTCAAATGGGATCACCCCCATGATGAGAAAGGGAAGCATACTAAATTCCAACAGTTGTGGGTAGGCCCTTTCCAGGTCGCTGCAAAGCTCGGTTCTTCTACTTATAAATTGCAAGATTTACAGGGTTGGGAAAAGAACTTGCCAGTAAATGGTTTGGTTCTCAAGCCTTATTTTTCTTAAGTGTCTTTGATTTCTTCTATCTTGTATATAAATAAGCTTTTTGGCTGTCTTTGAGTCATGTTTTTTCAGTTTGTTTTAGTTTAAGTTTATTGATTTCAATAAAGGGGACGAACCTGCGGTTGCATGAGGAACATCAAAATTTTTGGGAATGACAAATATGTTTGAGTATCAGACTGTGTGTTGTTGTTTGAACCTCTTTCAGTTTAGCAGTTTTCTCGAATATCTCTGTGTGCATTGAAGTCCTGCTTAACCCCTGTGAAATAAACCAGATTCGAAGAGTCCGGAATACTATGTTGAGGCTCCATCCACTTCACACTTAAAATGTTCTAAGGGGTTACAGCAGAGGACCCATGGTAAGGAGCAGGGTGAACAGGATGTTAAATATAAATGATTCCATGCCAAGAAATGAATTCCAAAGGCAAATAAGAGTCAAAAACTCCTATGAAAGCATCATACATCCAAGCAAATGCTGCATAATAAGTACTAAATTGCTGAAAGATCCTCTCCGTTCGTGAGATGAAACATGAAGTACACCGCTCACACAAAAGGACACTATGGGATAGAGGATCCTGAATTAAAATTCAGTAAGAAAGGCACGTAGGAGGACTCATATGAAAAAGGAAAAAAGTCCAAAGGCACAAGAGGTGCTAAAGTGGCATGGGAATGAGGAACAAACGAACATTTCTGTTTACCATATGCTACAATCCTGTGGTGTCCAAGCTTTCAGCTACCTGAAGACAAAGTAATAATGAAACTCATCTTTTCGGCCTCAACAGAGTTGACTGGACTTTAAAAATCTTGGTTTCCACTCTTCCCAAATTGGACTATCATCAATGATTAAGGTACACACTTCCGTCATTTGAGAAATCCAGATAGCTAGAAGAATTCAATGGATGTAGTTGTTGTGAAACAGTCTTCCACTCAAAGAATAATCACCCAGAGATCTAGGTTCACCAGGTAATCACCAATTGTTGCAGCTGCAACTGTTCTTCCCCAAATTTCTTAAATTTTTGGGCCCCTCCTCATGATTTAACATTATTTTGATCGTTGAACTCTTGAGCCTCTTGGGCATGCTTTCTTTTCGAGTGACTTTGAAGTTTGATTGTCAGCCTGTTTAATTCTGCCATGTTTGATTTTTGTGTTGGGACGCAGATGTGAATTTGGTTTGCTAGTCGAAGAGAAGTCAACTATATTTGTCCTTTAAGGTCGTCGTTTCGAAGGAAGAACAACTCTAGCTTTAGTTGAATCTTAAATATGTTTAAACACTTAAGTTTTCTTGGGATCGAACGTCATTTTTATGTTTCCCGCCCGAGGGTCGCTCCTCTTAGTCTTTTTCCTTCTGTCGTTGCGGCTGGGAAAGTCGTTAGTCTTCCGATGTCCAAACCTTCCGACTTTCGATGTCTGTATCCTTCTGATTTCCGCCCTGCCGTCACGTGTTCGAAGCCTGTCCTCTTCCGCCCTTGCGGATGGAAAAGCCCTTTGTCTTTCGATCTCCGATCAGGTTTTTCCCGCCCGTGGCGCGTTCTTTTAGCCTTCTCTCTTCCGCCATTGCGGTTGAAAAAACCAATCGACTTCTGTTGTCAAAGCCTTTGGATTGCTGTTTTAGAACTTTCCCGCCCAAGGATTAATCAAGACTCTTTCCAGATCAAGGGATGCACCTGGTCATTTCCTTTGGATTGGGAGTTTCAGCTCCCATATTTTGTTGTTATGGTTTCCAACGAATGATGTTCGTCGTTTGGTTGCAGGTGAAATCCTAGAGAATGATCAAACTGCTGCGGCAAGAAGGGAGACGGACCGTTGATGGGGGTATGGCCAAAACCAATAAGATAAAGTTGAAGGCAACAAAAGCACAAATCTGAAGGGTCCAGCAATTTCTCAACCAATCATGAGTATGCAAGGAAAAGACAGAACCGAAGGATATGAAGCGTTGGGGAATGGGAAGGTCATGGGTTTTGCGGGGGGAGTCCAAACGGGCTGCTGGATAGTTTGAATGTTGTAAAGATAGATCTTAGAAAGGAATTTTTCCCATGAAAAACTTGGAAGCCATTTCTTTGTAAGAGGAACTATTTCGTTTTACAATAAGAAACTGCAACTTTGGCCTGTTGGAGAAAGCGAAATGTGATATGTATCAATGTGATTAAATGAGCAAGGTTGAAGAGGAACTATTTCGTTTTCAGCTGTGTTCCATTAACTGTGAGAGTGTTTTGACTTCTTGAACCTATGTTCTTGTTGAATGTTCTTCAGTATATTTTGTTATGTTTTCCACTGTGAGTAATAAGTGTTGTTCATAAAACGATTGGCTATCTAGTTGTTTAAATATCTTTGATTGTTCATGTGTCTTGAAAGAAGTATCAGCTATCTGTAACTCTTCATAATGCATGTACAAAATGTATTACTCACCGATGAATGATAATTCTGCTCCCTAGGGATAGTTTAGGTAGTTAATTTATTTTTCTTGTTATATGTGATTTGGATGCTTGTGAGCCTTGAGACGAGAGGTAAGAACCTGCGCATCACATTGTGACCGCTCCTTGAATTTTTATCGCTTTGCATTGTTAACTAGGCACTTGCATATCATCCTTAAGTCAAAAATACAAAAAATCGGTGGACCGGGCCGTAACCGATGAAGCCTTTGTTTTGTTACTTGACCTACGGTAGCCGGACCGCAAATTGGACGGATTCCCTATACCAAACAGTCAACGAGCTAGTTGGGAACGTTGATTGGGGAGAATCCCTTACTGTTGTTGCCTGCGATTTTCCAAGCCTCAACAAGGTGACAAGTTGGATTCAATTATTCCTTCATTGAACACAGATCCAGAGGAGTATTTCCATCTTTTCAGCCGCACAGATAGGAGTATCGAATCCTTACTTACATGTCTAGACTCTAAACCTATTGTGAATGGTTTCAATCCCCCATCCCTCCATACATGTACACTTGGAGAAGAGTTTAGAACTATTTCATGACAAATTAAATTGTATGTGCAGTGAACTGTTTCATGACAAATTGAATTGTATGTGTAGTGAAACGTTTCATGACAAATTAAATTATTATGTGCAGGGAAAATATGTGCAAAAACAGGCATCGTTGATATGGAAGTTGTTTACACTTTTGCTGCTTGGGCTTAGTGGAATTTTCATGTGCTTTCTTCTTTTTTATCAGAGGATAGTTGTTGGGAAATCAATAAAGGGTTCCTCTTTGGAGAACAAGACACATCATATGCAATGCCAACAACCAGATACTCATAGTTTTCTTGTCCATTACCCTCAACCAAGCTCTTATAATAGGTACTAGAATAGCAGTGAGACATGTTCCCTAGATCCCTTTAATCATTCTTGTTACTAATTTTGTAGAGTACATTAGTGAGGTATGATGGTTTGCTAATATTTGTAACTTTGGTTGACATAGAATAATGTTCTCGCACTCATGTACACAATTTTCTAATATTATCCATGCAAAGATATGGAAGTGGATGGTTTGAAACCCTCCTTAACAACCATCTGAATGTCAATTCACATGGAGAACTATTTGCAAATGAGTCTAGGAGGGAAATATTTTCTTCGATCAAACAAAATTTTGATTCAAATGGATGCTTAATTAGGTAAACTAATTTGTTGGTATAAGCAATTTTTGATAAGTTCAAGTTACATTTTTGTGCATATTGTCAATTGCTAGCTAAACATACATACAATGCCATATTCACAGGTTCTTGTTATTTCCTATCTGCACCTTGTTGCATTATACTGACCCATTTTATGATTTCCCCTGCTTTTTGATGTTGAGTTTGAATATAATCCAGAAAAATAGAGATATTCTTGAGTAGCTCAATATCTTTTATCAAAGGGGCAGATCTGATCTATGTACAACAATCCTTCTTTAGTCATCATTTGGGGGGGGTTATAAACACATTATTATCTCATTCAAACTGATTTATAACCACACAATACTTGGGATTGTTTTGTGAGTATACTTGCAAGGTTCATGAATCTTATTACTTCTGTTATAAAGTGTGGTATCTCTACTCTTCAGCCTCATTGATATATCGTTGAAGAAATTACTTAATGAATTCAAGGTAATAACTTTTAACTGGATGGTATACTAATATTTGGAATGATAGGATTGAATGCTAATATTTTCTTGTCATATGTTTGTCATAAGTACCTATTACCTAGCTTCCCAAATGGAGGATTTGATGCAATAGGAGTGGGATCCAACACATCGAGGATAGGTGGTTACCGTGTTACCAATGGTGGCATCCTTCTTCCTTAAATAAAAGCGCCTTGGTAGAAATAGCTAATTAAAAAAATGGTTTTAGGAATCGAATTCGTTATAGTTACAAAAACAAAATAGATAGCTCAACCTCCAAGAAAATAAATGTATGTATGCAGTGGAGTATGTGAAATTGAGAGGAGATAAAAGATTATTAGTAAGCAATCACTTTTGACTCATGTTTATAGGCTGATTATACATGGCTTTTCTTGAGCCTGCTACGATTCCTTTGTGCCCTCTTTGTGACTGGCCAGTGACTATTTTTTCTCTCTAGGCCTAGGCCATGACCTATGTGATCCCTCCAAGGGATGATACATGTCTGTTGTGACCTCCTTTTGCTGGCCTTTGAATGAGGTCGTTCCCTCCTTTAGCTTCCCATACAGAGTTGTTACCTCTTCACGGTTTCCAGACTTGAAACGTGGCCTTCTTGTCCTGTTTGAATTTGTTTTTTAACTTTTTTATCTAGGTCATACCACACCCCATCTTTTGAGGGAATATACAACCACTCTCTAGTCTAGTGAGGTCAAAACATTCATAAGTTGCTTTAGTCATTTCCACATTTCTTGACCTTGGCTTGAACTGATAAAGGTTGCATGTAGTCTGTTTGGGGACTACTTCCTTTTTGGATAGGACAAACCTAGACTATGACTTCTATGTAAATAATCTATGTACTTTGAAATTGGTTTTTATGTAAACACTCTATGTACTCTATGTAAATACTCTATGTTCTCTATGGGCCATAACAACCATGTTTAACCCTGGGGTGTTTGTTGAGACTACTCTAGAATTCGTCCTCTCTTCCTCCAACCCAATTTCCACATGTGTCCTTATGCTTTGTTGACTCGTGTCCTTTAGGCTCTTCGTCTGCTCCATTTGGATTTCTTAAAGCCCACGGTTTCTTTAGCTTCTCTGGCCACTTCTTCCCCAAAGTGGTTTATTCCACTTCTTCGGTGGGCTCTCTTCGTACCATGGTTTCTTCGGATCCGCTGGTATTCTACCCTCACTTTGGATGGTTCTTCTCTTTATCCAATGGACTCTCCTTTTCCTATTGCTTGTTGTATTAGTCACAATAAAGTTGAACCTAGTAAACCCCAAAATGAAGGTCATCGATAGCTTTCTTTGAATTTTTCTCCAACCGGCACTAAAGAATTTTGTAACAAATACTGATGCCTCAACCATCTAATCACCCTTCAGTACTTTCATTGGGTAGAGGAACTCCATGGGAATATAAGATGGAATTTTCCGTTTTCACACGTGTTCTTATCAAACACGTGTTTCATTCTTTATAGTTATAACAACATATTGGAGTCTTTTCTTCATGAGATAAATTTCTCCCATTCCATCGCATGTTCGGTGTATAATGTGATGTTAATTGGAAAACCTTATTTTCTATTGTGTAGTAATCTATTATGAGTTGGACTATTCTCTATCTTTTGATAAATTGAAGTGTTCCATTTTGTTGTGGTATTAATTTCAATCTGGCTCTACCTCATTTTAATGTTACATTTTCTATCTTCTTTTACCCTCTAACAACCACCTTATCAGTGTATTATTGCACCTCCTTGGGGAAATTGCTTGTATCGAATGACCATGGAGTATCCTATGGAAACAACATAACTTGGTAGTAATTGAAAAGACTCTCATTTTGGGCATTTATTTTGGAAGTCTAATCTGGGCAATAAAGATTCTATAAAAAAAAATTATACAAAGAATTTCCTTGATTTTTTTACAGATCATGTAGCATTTAATGTCTTTCCTGATCTACAGGATGTGACTTTTTTTGGCGCGTTATTATATCTGGGTATTTGAAAAGAGTTATTCAAAATGCAATTTCACCTTCCGCTCTTGCAAAAATATGATAAAAGTAATTCATTGTGCAGGTTACAGATCGAGTTGCAAATAGTTTAAGTTCAAATTCTTTTTAAACTTTATCCTACACAACACAATTGCTGATATTTGATTATTACATTCATGTCCTTTCTCCATATTTTTGAGTTGAATGTTTATTTTATTTGTAGTTATGCAAATATGTCGTGTTCTTTCTACAGACAACGACAGGAGCCAATCAAATCTGTGTGTTGTAAACAGCCTATAAAACTTGTTCAGAATTTGGTTAAGAAAATTTAGGTTTTCATGTTCAATAGATCAACTAGAGCCAATCGAACCCGTGTGTTCTTTCTACAGACAATGACGGGAGCCAATAAAACCTGTGTGTTGTAAACAGCCTATAAAACATGTTCATAGTTTGGTTAAGAAAATTTAGGTTTTCATGTTTAGTAGATCAACTTTATAATGCAATTTCAATTGAAATTCAATTGCCCAAAAAAGTAAGGTGTAAATCCCTTGCTTTGCAGTGAGTAATGGGTGTTGTGGGTGCACCTACCATCTATTGAGATGGTCATTGGTAGGCTTCATCTGGTTGCAAGGATAGACAAGCATGCCAAAGGGCGATCTTGCACGATGGTAAGGCATTCTCAAGTGTTGGAGGGTTTGGCAATGCAATTTGGTCGAGTATAGCAGCAAGGTCAAGGCTGAGATTTGGGACTTTCTCTAGAAGTCACATGTTGTCTTGGACGACTGAGTATTCCTTGGTTCATGGGGAGGTGGATAGTAGTGGCTTGACTTGTGGGTGCAACACCCTTGCCCATGGGCACGAGTGCATAGATATTTGGATGTGCATAGCAACTTGGACGAAGAGATGTTTGGCATGAACAAGGAATGGAAATAAGCGCATTGGATGCTGCTCAAGTGGGATGGATTTGAACATTGGAAACACAAGACATTAAAAATGCCTTGGGCACAAGCACATGATTGTTGGGACATGCTAACCCAAGGGGCTAAACACTCCCAGACTTGGCATATAGAGAGCATTGCATTTGGGTCCACTTGGACATGGAACATGGTGCAAGGCATCTTAGGAGGAGGAAATGAGAAGGTACCTTTCACTATAAAAAGAGGACTCCTCCATTGTGCATAGTCATTCAAGAAGTTAATTAAGGAATGATTGGCAAGAGTGGACAAGGCGTTATAAGGTATAAAGTCTAGTGTTTTATGAACTCACTAAGTCTTAGGGAGTCTACGCAAAGGATTTGGACAACTTAGTGAATGTTTAAGGAATTTGTAGCAATTATTGTGGCTATAGGTAGTTGTGCCTTAGATATTTGTAATTTTGTATAGCAGTCGTTGGTAGAAGGCTAGACACCTCATATCTGTGTAACATTAGTTATATTAATAAGTCAAAGCCTACTTGGAGATTGACTCACAATGCTGCAAACTTCAGCACTCCCTATCAACGAGGGAGGCATTCTTTGCCACCCCAAGTTTGTCTAGAAAGTATGTAAACTTTGTCAAGGATAGAGGCTTTTTCAACACATCTACAATCTATTCATTGGTCACAATGCAACTTAGTTTTATGGCACCTCTCTGAACCATATATTTGATGTAGTGATATTTCATCTCAATGTGCTTTGATTTGTTATGAAATACCGGGTTTTCTAAGAGCTTTATACAGTTCTAGTTATCACAGTGAAAGACAATAGAATCAAGCATCTCATCAAACAACCTGACTAGAAGCTTTCTCAACCAAATAGCTTCTCGGTTGGCATCACTTGCTACTATATACTCTGCTTTTGCGGTACTCTGAACTATAGGTCTTGGCTTCCTGTTGGATCAGGATATCATTGCAGAATCCATGCTAAAACAGTAACCTGAAGTATTTTTTGTGTCCATGGAGCTACTAATCCAATCATAGTCAACATGACCATGAAGCAGTACTCACCACTGGAATTGTATTTGAGACCATAAGCAAAAGTCCCACGAAGGTATTTAAGCACATGTTTGGTAGCAACCCAATGTCTGTGCCTCGGTTCAGATGTGAATCAAGTACATTAAGGATCCTATGGGTTACCGATACATAGCGGGATCCACCATATCTGAACCAGAACCTGACATATCCAACTTATTTAGATTCGATACCATGGGAGTGCTCATGGACTAACAGTCCATCATCTCAAATCTGCGCAATACATCAATTGAGTATCTTGTGAGAGGAAAGTCTCATCTGTTCTTTGCCAAACCTCTAGCCCAAGAAAATAGTGCATGAGACCTAGGTTTTTCATCTCGAACTTAGAAGTGAGCTCCCTCTTGAACTGGGTTATCAATTGTTCTTCTCCTGTAAGGAGCAAATCATCAACAAGGCCTTCTTTAATTTGCACAGATGGACTCATTCCCATGAACTTCAAAACTTTTCAGCTGATCTTTATATACTTCTTCCTCAACTCTGCCATTAAGGAAAGCAGTCTTCGCGTCCATCTGATGAAAGAAAAACTATATAAACCGTCGTCAAATGTTTGTTTTCCAAGCTGCTTTGACAACCTATGCTAGCACAATTATGAACTTTGGAACCACATGGACAGCAAGTAATTCCAAATTATGCCTACACATTGGCTTCTTTTCTTCATCAGATATATTTCTCCTCTACAATGGCATGTTCATTGTATAATGTGATGTTAAACTGTTAATTTTTTTATTTTTCAATACATTGAATTGCTCCATTTTTTTTTGGGTATTACTAAAGGTATGGTATTACCCATGTGACATGTTTTAATTGTCTCGTGAACTAACATGTGAATGATGTGATAGGTTTCTTTTTTCTTTTACTAACATGTGAAGTACTCACCTCTTTAACATCATCCATTATCTTTATGTTCACAATTTTTTATTTCTATGGTTACCTAACACAATGAAATGAATATTTTAATAAAATAAAATCCTTCTTAGCTATTATTTAAAGTAGTTATGGGAAAATATTGGTTATACTACAGTAATAAAATAACCATTCAACATCATCTACTATCTTTATTTAAAAAAAAAATATTTTTATGGTCATCCACATAGATATGGTTTCGTAAGCACATATGAGTATAGCCATAGTTTGTAGCATATCCACTATATGGTTAGAAATTAGTAGTTTTAAGAACATTGTATTGGACATGATTTGGGTAGGAACTAAGAAAACAAGTTGATTAATATGGAGTAAAGAAAAAATGGGACCTAGTTGTTTTATTTTTTGGTGGTTAAGTTGGTTGTGGTTTATTGCCTTTCTAAGAACCAGTTCCTCCAATATCTTTCTCATTCCGAGATGAGGCACCATGTCTTTTGATTTGTGCAGATCCTACACGTCGTCTTGATTGTAGTTTCGATTAGACACAAGGATTGCAACTGGATTCAACATAAATTTCTCTGGGTAGAAAAACGTTTCGGGTACTACTAAAATCTCACTTTCAGTGCCACGATCATCCATACTACCATATTCTCAATTGCATTTGGCCTAGAATCAGAATCTTCACTTTCTTTGTTGTACAGGAGGTCATCAACCCTTGCTTGAGTTTCAAGACCACAGTGCACCATATCTTGTTTCTGACATTTTTGTCCTCCATAGTAAGATCGAAAATCCTTCTTTATGACCAGGTGGCTTTTCCTGGAATAGCGTTGGGATCTCCATTAATTCTCGTTTGCAACAAGTGACCTCTCTCAATATTGGCACAGAATATATATTTATTCTCCATTTTTTTTGGCTCACTTCAATGTTACACTTTTTTTTCTCACTTACCCGCTAACAACTACCTTAACGGCATATTATTGCACCTTCCTTGGGGAAATTGCTAGTTTAATAATTGAGATAACATTTTGATGCCATCTAGTTACGTGAATCTCTGTATCAATAAATAAATAGTGTGATAGTGTTGTGATTGGAAATGATTATTTATTCGATTTTTATTTATTGCTAGTGGTATGATAGGATGTTATGATGTTGTCATTGTTTTTTATTTATTTATTTATAATGTAATATAAAAGAACACTATCACATAAAAGAAAATAAACATAACTTTTGGACAACTTCAATGTGATGAATTCTTTGGTGTCATAATGGCTTTTTATTATATATAGATTTATCAATCTTAAAAAAAAATATCAACTATCTTACCAGAAAATTATACATAATTGAGTTATTATCAAATTATAACCATAAATATACATTATAAAAAATCCATGACTTACATAATCAATTATAACAATAAAAAAATTATAAAATAAAAATATTTTCTAATAATAATAATAATGGTTTAAACTTAAATTTAGTTAAATATAAAATCAATACATTAAAAAAAAATTATATTTTATGAAATAAATTAATTATTTAAATTATAAAGCTATATATTGTTTAGAAAACTTATGTTCTTAATTTTTTTAAGATTAACCAAATTATACTTAATATTTAATATTTTTAAACTATGTAACAAACTCAATAAATGTAAATTATTATTTTCTAAATATTTTATTTTTTTAATATTTTAACAAGAAAGTCAAAAATACATGTAATGAAGTATTTTTATTTAATAATTAAAATATACTGAAATGAATCTGAACCGAGGTAGTTGTTGAAAGAGTGTTTGCTGACCCACAATGATAAAACACAAGTGGTGAAAGCTACTAAGTGAGAACTCAAGTGATCCAGGAGGCATCTTCCCCAAAATCAGGTCAAGGCTCTTTGTGGAGTGTTGAAGAGAAGGAGGCTCATAAATGACCAGTCCTAGGAAAAATATATTATAATAGTATGTCCATTAAGCAAATAGGAGGCTACCAATGGACGGAGAATTGATCTGTTAATGCAAGAGATGGCACATCGATCAGATTTTTTCCTTGTCGTTCAACAAACAGGATAGAGAGTTCTGGAGAAAGTAAGACTTGGTTGCTCTAGGAGTTGGTTAGGAGCAACGGCAACTTCAATTCTATTTTCTTGATAGTGGTGTCAGGTGGGCCTATTTCTATTTCTTATATGTCTAAGTATTGTTAAAGTAAATTTGAGCATAAATATGAAACGTAATTGCATTTTTATAGTATCCATGCCTCTATTCTTATTTTCTTTCCTATTTCATGTTATGATTTAATCTAAATTGCTCTTAATTAGAAGAGAAATCGTAGATTTACAATCTTGGTATATTTTAATGAATCTATGTTTGGGCTTCCATACCCGAATCAAGGTTCCAAATTAGAGTGGTTGTAATGTTAACCTAACGAGGAATAGGAAGGAAAATATTATAGATCTCGTTAACCTAATAAATTAATTATTTAATTTATAAAGCTAACCTAATAAAATAATTATTTAATAAATTAACCTAATAAATAGATGTTAACCTAACAAATTAATTATTTAATTTATAAAGCTATATATCGTTTAGAAAACTTATGTTCTTAATTTTGTTAAGATTAATTAATTTATAGTTAATATTTAATATATTTAAACTATGTAACAAACTGAATAAATGTATATTATTATTCTTTGAATATTTATTTTTTTAATATTTTGACAAGAAAGTCAAAATAGATGTAATGAAGTATTTTTATTTAATATATAAAATATACTGAAATGAATCAAAACTGAAGTAGTTGTTGAAAGAGTGTTTGGTGACCCACAAGGATAAAAGACAAGTGGTGAAATCTATTGAGTGAGAACTCAATTGATCTAGGAGGCATCTTCCCCAAAATCAGGTCAAGGCTCATAGTGGAGTGTTGAAGAGAAGGAGACTCAAAAATGACCAAATCCTAAGAAAAATATTATATAATAGTATGGCCATCAAGCAAATAGGAGGCTAGAATGGATGGGGAATTGATCTGTTAATGCAAGAGATGGCATATTGATCGGATTTTGTCCTTGTGGTTCAACAAACAAGCTCATGGGTTCTGGAGCAAGTAAGACTTGGTTGATCTAGGAGTTGGTTAGGAGGAATGGCATCTTATTTCCTCATAGCAGTGTGAGATTCCCTATTTCTATTTCTTATATGTTTGAGTATTGTTAAAGTAAATTTGAGCATAAATATGAAACGTAATTGCATTTTTACAGTAAATGATACTATGCCTCTTTTCTTATTTTCTTTGTTATTTCATGTTATGATTTAATTTAAACTGTTCTTAATTAGAAGAGAAATCGTAGATTTATGATCTTGGTATATTTTAATGAATCGATGTTTAGGCTTTCATACCCAAATCAGAGTTCCAAATTAGAGTGGTTGTAATGTTAACTTAACTAGGAAATAGGAAGGAAAATATTATAGATCTCGTTGAATGTTTTAAATTATGTTTGCATGTTCTCTTAAAGTATTTTTAAATGTATTTTGTTCAATTAATCATTTCCCTAGAAGTCGATGTTTTTCTTACAGAGCTCATCTCTCTCTTTAAAATTATATTATCTTAAAACTTATTCCCAATAAAAAACTCTGCTTCTAGATTTCCTATGGCTACGACCAGATTCCTTTAATCTAAGCTTAACAATGGCATTACATAAATAAATTCCAATACATAAACAGTAAACAAAAGGAGTGCATACGGTCGCATATAATTCTATAGGGTATACGGAGTAGATTCGAGAGGGTTTTCTTCCAAAACCAAATCTCTAAATCGTATAAACTATTCTAATTATGCATAGTAAAGATGAAAGGCTTACTATCAAATCAACATTTAATTCATGAATCCCTAAGTTACGAAGTAACTCAATGATAAACAATTACATGACTAAATGTCAGTTGGGTAATCATACCCATTATAAACCAATCAAGTTTAGATTTAATTATAAATCAGATACATATCAACCCTTAGATCCAAGTAATAAGTCAAACAACAAATAGATCTATTAAATCACAAAGTAAAATAATATTAATCAATAAAAACTTAAAAACACACAGTCCCTAATCATGGGTATCACATCCCATGATAAGTGGCTTTGTCCAATAGACCTTTCAACAAAATCAAATCTCATAACGGATATTAATATTCAATTCTCAATAAACATAAACCTTGAATGGTTGTAATCCCATTAAAATGGAATCCACCGTCCAATAAATCAATGACATCTACATGTGAGTGGATAGTATGACAATGCAATTAAAAGAGAGGTTGTGAAGCCATTTCTATACGCTAATGCAGACCCATAAGGGTTTAATAACACATTTTCAACTTATCTTTACAATAGTGGCGTAAGCCTTAATCTTATGCGGTCTGCTAACCCAACGAAGAACCACCGTAACCAACTTATGAATAAAACCTTACCATAAATTCAAGAACACGTACAGTGGATCTAGCGGATGGCAGAATGGACGTTATTGAGCATAAATTCAAGAACACGTATAGTGGAGATGGTTGTAACCTATTTTGTTTCCATCGGAGAACACGAATATCTGTGTCTATATAATATGGTTGAAAAAACAATTACAATCCACTGAACTTCATCTTCTATCTCCTTGTGTTTTAATAACCTCATCTAAAGATTACAATCCCTAATCTTTATTCAGAAACCCTAATCCCATGTCTTAATAACCTCATGATGGAAGATAGTTGAGTTTTCATTATTGAAGGTAACTAAGTTTTTTTTCCTTGTTTAAAGCTTTATTCAATAACTGAGATAACATTTTGATGCCATCTAGTTAAGTGAATGTCTCTATGAGTAAATAAATAGTGTGATAGTGTTGTGATTGGAAAGGAATATTTATTCAATTTTTTTATGTATAATGTTTATTGTCATGTTGATATCATAGATGTTGTCATTGTTATTTATTTATAATGTAATCTAAAATAACAATAGTATCACATCTAAAAGAGCTAAACATAACTTTTGGACGACTTCAATATTATGAATTCTTTGGTGTGATAATGACAACATTTTTCACTTTTTATATCAAAAAAGTTAAACATAACTTTTGGACAACTTCAATGTTATGAATTCTTTGGTGTGGTAATGACAACATCTTTGACTTTTTATTATATATAGATTTATCAATCTTTTAAAAAAAATCAACTTTCTCACCATAAAATTATACATAATTGAGTCATTATCAAATTATAACCATAAATATACATTTAAAAAAAAATCCATGAGTTACATAATGAGGTATAACAATAAAAAAAATTATAAAATAAAAATATTTTCTAATAATAATAATAATTGTTTAAACTTAAATTTAGTTAAATATAAAATCGATACATAATTTTTTTTATATTTTATGAAATAAATTAATTATTTAATTTATAAAGCTATATATCGTTTAGAAAACTTATGTTCTTAATTTTGTTAAGATTAATTAATTTATAGTTAATCTTTAATATATTTAAACTATGTAACAAACCCGAAAAAATGTAAATTATTATTCTTTGAATTTTGATTTTTTTAATATTTTGACAAGAAAGTCAAAATAGATGTAATGAAGTATTTTTATTTAATAATTAAAATATACTGAAAGGAATCAGAACCGAAGTAGTTGTTGAAAGAGTTTTCGCTGACCCACGAGAATTAAAGATAAGTGGTTAAAGCTACTGACTGAGAACTCAAGTGATCGAGGAAGCATCTTCCCCAAAATCAGGTCAAGGCTCGTTGTGGAGTGTTGAAGAGAAGGAGACTCAAAAATGACCAAATCCTAGGAAAATATTATATAATAGTATGTCCATCAAGAAAATAGGAGACTAGAAATGGACAAGGAATTTATCTGTTAATGCAAGAGATGGCACATTGATCGGATTTTGTCCTTGTGGTTCAACAAGCAAGCTCAAGGGTTCTGGAGCAAGTAAGACTTGGTTTCTATAGGGGTTGGTTAGGAGGAACAACAGCTTGAGTTCTATTTTCCTAATAGCGGTGTGAGATTCCCTATTTCTATTTCTTAAATGTCTAAGTATTATTAAAATAAATTAGAGCATAAATATGAAATGTAATTGCATTTTTACAGTAAATGATACTATGACTATTTTGTTATTTTCTTTCCTATTTCATGTTATGATTTAATTTAAATTGTTCTTAATTAGCAAAGAAATCCTAGATTTATGATCTTGGTATATTTTAATGAATCTATGTTTAGGCTTCCATAGTCGAATCAGAGTTCCAAATTAGAGTGGTTGTAATGTTAACTTAAATAGGAAATAGGAAGGAAAATATTATAGATCTGGTTGAATGTTTTAAATTATGTTTACATGTTCTCTTAAAGTGTTTTTAAATGTATTTTGTTCAATTAATTATTTCCCTAGAATTCGATGTTTCTCTTACAGAGCTCATCTTTGTCTTTAAAATTGTGTTATCTTAAAACTTATTCCAAGTAAAAAACTCAACTTCCATATTGCCTATGGCTATGACCAAAATCCTTTAATCTTAAGCTTAACAATGACATTACATAAATAAATTCCAATACATAAACAATAAACAAATGGAGTGCAGACGGTCGCATATAATTCTATATGGTATACAAACTAGATTCGATAGGGTATTCTTCCAAAACCAAATCTCTAAATCATATAAACTATCCTAATTATGCATAGTAGAGCCGAAAGGCTTACCATCAAATAAACATTTAATTCATGAATCCCTAGGTTAAGAAGTAACTCAATAAAAAAATTACGTGACTAAATATGGGTTGGGTACTCTTACCCAATATAAACCAATCAAGTTTAGATTTAATTATAAATCAATTACATGTCAACCCATAGATCTGAGTAATAAGTCAAACAACGAATAGATCTATTAAATCACAGAGTAAAATAATATTAATCATTAAAAAATTAAAAACACACAGTCCCTAATCACGGGTATCACATCTCGTGATAAGTGACTTTGTCCAATAGACCTTTGAACCAAATAGAATCTCATAAAGGATATTAGTATTCAATTCTCAATCAATATAAACCTTGAGTGGTTGTAATCCCATTAAAATGGCATCCACCATCCATTAAATCAATGGCATATACATATGACTGGATAGTATGACAATGCAATTAAAAGAGAGGTTGCGAAGCCACTTATGTAAGCCAATGCATACCCATAAGGGTTTAATAACACATTTTCAACTTATATTCACAATAGTGGTGTAAGCCTTATTCTTATGTGGTCTGCAAACCCAGTGAAGAACCACTGTAACCAATTTATGAATAAAACCTTACCATTTTGGTTGCCTAGGAAACCATTGATGCAAACCGAGCACAACCACATTGGGAGATTACATGCATATCAATCGAACTGGGAGTTGTTAGGATGCTTTCTAAGTAAAGACTTCTTTTGTTTAATTTAAATAGAGAAGGGGTAATTTTTCCTCAACTTTGGCAAAGGAGTAATAGGCCTGAGAGGAGGTGACTCGGTCGACCCTCTCATTAGGAATTTTACAAGATGCATTCCACATGTTACATGGTTAAAATGATATACTTTGTAACTTGTAACGAATGCGTTTTTAAGCAAGGCATGTTAGAGTAAAATAACCCTTACCTGACCAACAAATCATGAATTGAAGCTTGAGACTATGTTCATTTTGAATCCTCTCTAGACATATGTACAATGAAGGAAAAGAGTTGAGATACTTTTTATGAAATCAATTTTAAACAATCAAAGAAACTGTTGGTCAAATTTTACCTTAAATGAATGCAGAGAGTGCCAGGGGTCAACTCCTCCCGGATGCCCTTATTTCTCCTTTTCTAGCATAAGGAAGGAGAAACTCCAGGTTAGATATTGCCTATGCAATTAATCTAAAACAAAATTTTAAACATAGTAAAACCAAACTAAGAAGTATTCGTTACATGGATAAAGGCTTGGTAAGCTCAACAAAGGATCTATTTTCTTCCTCTCCATGACGAACTGGAAATGTCAAGGCCATCATGGCAGCCATAACATTGATAAAAACCTTCAAATATATTTCAAAAGCAAGCACATAAATTCTATTAACCAACTGTGTAAAGGATTGGGAAAAAGTGCACACCGCAACCATGAATGGTTGATCTCTCTCCCATCAACCAGTTACAGAACAAAAATAAATGTGAAAATGAAACCTTTATACAGAATAAACACCACATTAAAACCCTTGGAAAAAACCTCTAATGAGATCGTGAAAAATGGAGGGTTGAGATCCCTCTTGGTCCCCATCGTATGCATTAACAATTCCCATCAATATGCCTAGCTACGCTCTCAACTCACAGCCAAGGAAGAGTTATTTTCCTGTAGCCCATAACTTAAATATATGCGTTGGAAAACCTTGTAAATCCCATCAAAGGTTATGGCATAAACCATTTTATAACAACAATGAATTATGTGCCAAGGTTGAGGTTGGGATTTTGACTATGGTGTTTATCACCATAGTCTCCAAACCACCTCTTCACCAAATGCATAACCCTAGCTTGCGTTAGGGATTTCATACTTCAACCCTTTAATATAACATTTGTTACCTTTGTCACCTTAGAGTGGAGGGTATGTTAGAAATAGGGTATAATTGCTATAACTAGGACATAGTTGCTAGGAGAAAGCCATAGATTTTTAGTCTTAAAATACCTATAAAAACCATTTTTTAAAATAAGTATCGAAGCAGTGAAAAAATCAAATTAATATGTGGCTATAGGGTCTTCGTCACCCGTATGAAAATGCCACATGAGGCATAACCTTTCCATCCAACATAAAAAAACAATATAATCACATGCATATTACTCATGACAACAATTTATTTCATGTTGCGACCAATTTATACATGTTACGACAACATAATAGGATAATAGAATAAAGTAATTTTTTTAATTTGGATTTTATAGGTATGTGAGAGAATCGTATCAGAGAATGGTTACAACACTTGGCTTGAATGATCCCAACACTGAAACTGATAAAAAACAGAAAACTAACTTTATTTTTTTGTGGTTTGACTCTCTTACAAACATGAAGAGAAGAATAACATTGTTTTCTGCAGGAAATTATTGCAGATGTGGGAATGTTTGCGGAAGAGGTATCCCATCCTAAGAATCCAGTGAACAATGAAGGAAGTAACCTAAGGGATGGTGAAATATGGGTAAATCTAAATGAAAGTAGAAATGACAACCCATCTAAATTACAACAAACCGTTACAAATTTAAGAGAAGAACTAAAACGAGGTAAAGAAGATAACGAATATTCTAAAAGCACAAGAAGAGTTAAATAACATTCTTCTTTCTAAACTACATAGTAATGAAAAAGAGAAAAATAAAGAACCTGAACTTAGCATGGAGAAACTACACATTACAAACATAAGGGAAGCAAACTGGAATTTTCCAAACATGAGACTAAATCTTCAAGCGAAGATCATCCAAGAAGAATACATAAAAACATGAGGATTGTAGTGAAAGTAGTGACAATAATCAAAAGAAAAAGAAATAAAACCTTATGAAGAAATTTTAGGTGAATTCAAAAATATCAAGCCTCCTATGTTTGATAGAGAGATCGAGAAAGGGGAAGAAGTGGAAGCTTAGTTATATGGAATGAAGAAATATTTCCATATTTATAACTATTCTGATGAGTTAAAGGAAAAATGGCCATCTATAACTTAACAGGAAAAATAAGATATCTACTGGCAAGACATAAAGAAAGTAAAAGGTATAAAAGAACTTTATGTAACATGGAGAACATTCAAGAAACATTTTAAATGAAATTATCTCTCAGAACAATACTACGAAGAAAAAGATAAAGAATTCTATGAATTAAGATTAGGTGGCATGACCATGAAATAAATCTGTAGTAAATTTTTAAGTTTACTTCGTTATGTGCCTTATATAATTGACAAAAAACCAAAAATACAACATTTTCTCAGTTGTCTACCTCTTATATTTAAAGAGAGGATTGAGTACAACAATCCGAAAACGCTCAAAGAGGCAATGAGAAAGGAAAACTTTTGTTATGATCAGAATAAGAATAAAAGGGAAAATATACATAACTGGAAAACTAAAAGACATGGCAAATTTGATCAGAAAAAGAAAAATACTAATTTTTATAAGAACACTGGGAATAACTACCGGGGATATCAAGGGATTAACTATACAAGTTTTAAACCACTAAACCTTGCAACAAAGGAAAGAGAACCATCCACTACATTTAATACAAACACTTCACGAAGGGAACCACTAAACTGTTGGGAATGTGCTGAGCCAGTACATTATTTTAAAGACTGCCCCATAAGAAATAATTATTTTAATAATTTTCACTCAATCCAAGAAGCTACTACAGTTGGGGATATGGAGAGAAGCATGCCCAGAACAGTGCAACATTGGAGAATCGACAAGCAGACGATTAAACTACAATGTTCAAAATCGAAGGTATGTTAAAAGACCAACCCATTTCTATACTAATTGATCCAAATGCAAGTTTAAATTATGTATCACCTAGGATTGTAGAATTATGTAAATTACAACAAGCTAAGTTTGAAAAATCTTGGGTGGTTCAACTAGCGACAGGAACAAAACAAAAAGTCACTAGCTACATGAAAAAACTATCAAATTACGATGAATGAATTGAATACACATGCTTATTTAACTATCTTACCATTACGGTATTATGATTTGTTGATAGGAATGGACCGGTTAGAGAAACATAGAGTTAAGTTAATATGCTATGATAAAACATCCACATGCTTAAATGATAATGGTAATACAATTAATATAAAAGGAATTCCCAGAACAGTTATCATAAGAGAAATCTATGCCTTACAGATGAAAAGGTCTGTACGTAAGGGATGCAAGGTTTTTGCAATATATGTAATGGACAATAAGGATAAAAATAATCAACTTAAAATTGAGGATATACCAATTTTAAAATACTGTAAATACATATTTCTGGAAGAAGTTCCTAGACTACCTCCAAAAAGGGATATAAACTTTATGATTGATTTGGTACCAGGGGCTATACCAGCATTGAAATCTCCCTATCAGATGAATATATTAGAAGTTACTGAACTTAAATCATAATTGAAGGAACTAATTGATAAAAAGTACATTCGACCTAGTGTTTCCCCTTGAGGAGCACCAGTCTTATTTATAAAGAAAGAATATGGCACTTTAAGACTATGCATATATTATCGATAATTAAATAAAATGACTATTAAAAATTGATATCCTTTGCCCTAGATAGACGATATATTCAATCATTTCTGAGGAAAAACCATCTTCTCCAAAATAGATTTAATACCTAGATACCATCAGGTACGAATAAGGGACGGAGACATCTTTAAAACTGCTTTTAGAACCATATACAACCATTACGAGTTTGTTGTAATGCCCTTTGGCTTAACGAATGCACCTGCAACTTTTATGTGCTTAATGAATAGTATTTTAAGTAATTACTTAGATGAATTTGTAGTCGTCTTTATGGACGACATATTGATATACTCTAAGAATAAACAAGAGCATGAAGAACATTTAAAAATAATTTTAAAAGTGTTAAGAGACAACAAATGTTTGCTAATTTTATCAAGTGCGGCATCTTTAAATAAAGAGTCCAGTATCTAGGACACGTGGTGTCTAAAGATGGAATATCAGTCAACCCCGATAATATTAAGGCTATCACTTAATGGTATGCTCCAAAGAATGTAATTGACATAAGATCGTTCATGCAGATTACGGGCTTCTACAAAAAATTCATTGAAGGATTTTCTAAAATAGCCTACCCCATAACTTCATTGTAGAAGAAAGGTAAGAAATTTGATTGGAGCAAAAAATGTACGGAAAATTTTAATAAACTAAAACACATGTTAACCATAGTATCTTAAAAATTGCTAATCCTTTTAAGGATTTTGTCGTATGCACATAGCATGAGGTTATTTTATGTAAAAGGATTGTCCTTATTATACTTGGTCATCAAGGTCATCATACTTAAGTGTTTTTTCCCTTGTCGATTATGTGACGCTTTTCTAAGCGACATATAATTTTTTATTTTTTCACTCAAAATCGTCCAAAGCCGGGATGGTGAGTTTGGTAATTTTTTTCTTAGAAAGTTTATCAAAGCCTAGGGTCTATGTATTATACCATGCTAGTCATATGTCCAGAGCTTTTTGAACATCCGATAAGTCGCCTCTAGGAGTTTTCAATTTTTAGTTTTTTAATAAAATCATCGATAAGTGTATTTTAATTGTAATTTTTCAAAAGGTCATAAAATTGGGTCTAGGGATCCAATTGGTCATGAGGATACTCATTTTTTTATAAAAATACCTACCTTAACCCCTAAACCAACTTTTGAGAGTCAAATTAGTAATTTTCAATTATTAATTTGGATTTCTCTCCAAAATGGGCCAAAGGGTCAAATAAATGGAAAAATAGGAGAAAACCCCAATCCCAAATCAAAGGAAGCTTGTCTGGGACTTTTCTCTGAGGTCAAAGGTTGGTTGATTTTCTTGTCTGGGGAATTTATGAGCCTCAAGATCATCTCCAACCTTCTCTCTCAGGTGTCATACAACTCTCCACTAAACGGGGGCACATCCTTCTCAAAGAAGGCGTAATCCCTCATGTGGTTGAGGTGGTTGGGAGAGGTCGAGGCCTCTTGAGACATGTGACTCACCTCCTGTGAGGTGGAATATCTTCATCCCAAAACTCATGTCTTCCTCCCATGCATTTCCCAACCTCCTAAACCTCCTCTATACTTGGAAAATGCGCCCCCCGGGGTTTGAGCTCTTATGTGGCTATAAAAGCAGGGTTCTCCTCCTTTGTTTTAGATGGATGAAAAGAACCTCTTTAATTTTGTATTTTTTCTATATTGATGAATAAAATTGTATACTTTGGAGTTCCACTTTGTGTTATGAGATGATTACTTGCGAATATTTGAGGTGACATTGTTAAATTTCTCAGTTTCTTCTTTCTTTTTAAATTGCTATTAGATGTAGCTTGGAAGGTCATCCTCAGACACATAGAGTAGGTATTTACAGTTGTAACTTGCATACTGGTATTTTTATTTCAATATATAGGAGATTAGTTGTTCATATTTGGTTGTATTTCAACTCTTTCTCATTTCTTGTTTTTGAATACACTAGATCTAACGTTTTATGCAGGGGTTTCGCATAGGTTTGTTGTGCATGTTACATTTTCAAAGGAGGAGTTGAAATCAGCTGTATATTCTTCCTCTTTGAAAATATCTCAAGTTTTATCTTTTTTCTACAAGGTCTCCAAAGTTTTCATAACAAGATCAAGTGAGGCTTCAAGTTGCTTTCCATCTTCTCAAAACAATTCTCTCTCCTCTTTCCGGTTACATAGTTTGAATATGCAAATTTGATAGATCCGATTTAAAAGTTTGATAATTTCAATCTACTTATTTATCATATCATATCATTTATATTTAGAAGTGCTTAAAAAGATTCATCTTTTGTTGAATCTAAAGTTGTCATTTCGGTGCTTTAAAAACTAGTAAATTTTTCTAATCTTTTACAAGTACTGAAATTAGTTTTAGTTTTTATATTGTTTTCATTCATTCCATCATATTCTAATAATTTAAATTGCTTTTTTTATCAGGTCCAAATAAAAAGAGGAGGAAGCTCTGTTCAAAATCCTAGTTTTGGGTCTCTTGGGACATCAAAAAACCCCCAGTTTTCGCTTCTTCTTCTTTCCCCTTCACTCCATAAAGTTTTATAAATATTTAGACCTATTTTATAGGGTATAAGATATATTTTAGTTTCATTTTTATGATATTTTAATCATAAGTAATAAATAAAGAAAGTGGTCTACACAGCGCCCACACTTCATTCCCCCTGGGAGGATTGGTAATGTCTCTTTCGTCGCTTGAATTTTTCTAACAATCACACGCACACAATCTGATTTGTTTGAAGGTTGTTTTAGTTAGTTATTTCTTTAATTTCCATATTTTAAATTTTTTAAATAATTTTGTTTCCTCGCTCGTTGCCACGAAGTATGCTCTCTACACCAACCAAAGGCTTTTCGTCGATTATTGGTGGATGGTCAGAAAGTGACACATAGCTTGTGGATTCTTCTAGGATTTAACTTTTATTTTGCTTCCAGAATATTTTTGCTTCAGTATACAACTGGAATAAACATTTTTCCATTCCGATGTATGCTCTTTCCCATCGTGGTTCGCCCTAAGATTTGGAATAATCAAAATCTGAATTGCGCACTCATCAATTCTTCACATCTAAATAATTAATTCACAGTAATAAAATCAACGACCTTATAAAAATTGTGAAAATATGACACAACGCCTTTTGACATTATTGGGAAAATTTATCAAAGGAATTGGGAACTACTGAATAGTGATCTCAAGATACAGTTAGGCTACACCCTTGTTGGTGTAGTGTTGAACACCTTCTGAGAGACTCCGATTCAGCCCACTTTTTTGAGTGAGGAACCAATTTTGTCATCTCTCTGGACATATTCACAATACTTAATAAGTGTATTGGGAATCCCCCTTCCCTTAAATCAACTCATATTTAATAATTAAAACTAACCAAGACACATTGCAAAACATTTCCTTTTCAGCAACATTTTTTACTCCATTTGGCATTGATCTGAGTACATAACAATCTTATTTTCATCTGATTATCATTTTTTTCAATATTAATCTTTATATACTCATGTTATATGATGTTGAATGTTTAAACAATTTTGGATCAGTCTTTCCACATAATTATTTACTAAAAAATTCCTAAAACAACTTAATTTTGTCATTAACAACTAAAATATAAAGAGCCTTAGTTGAACTCTTTCTTAGGGACCACCCCCCTTTGCTTCTCTAGGAGTTTGGCCTAAATGAAGGAGTCAAGATCAAGTGACAGTACTTGACTCAAGACTTGCCCCTAATGACACACCTAGAAGCTTGAATTTTTCTGCTGCGCTTAACCCCCAGTGTGTCAAAGGAAACAACATTTTTTGGCACCATTGCTGGGGATAAATAATTTTCTTCCCGAGGTACAACTTACCCCTTTTCTTTTTGTTTTTACCCAATAAATTTTGATTGATATAGTTGAACAACTCGAAATATACTCGGTCCATTTGGTGACTCCATAGTTTAAAAGCACTTCAAGGTATTCTACGAGAAGAAAATCACACAAAATATCTAAACATTTTTCTGAGCTTGAAAGGGTCTTAAGAAAAAGATTGCATATACTTGGCTATCGTTGAGTACTTGAAAATCTAGTGGTTGATTCTATTTATGAAATCCAATTCTTGTTCACAACGGAAAATCATGTGGAAAATCCCCTCAGTCCAATGGATGCTTTCTTTCTACCCCTTAATTTCACTAATATAGTAGGTCAACCTCATGCCATACCAGAGAAAGATATAGAGAAACTACCAACTTTCCAAGGGACCAATTCCATTTCTGCATCAAGCCATCTTAGCAAATTCTTGAAATATCTCCTTGGTTGGTGTCGAGATGTTGCAAGTCAACATGATGATGTATACATGAATATATTTTCCTTATCACTTGAAGAAGATGCCTGCAACTGGTATATTAATCTTGCTGGAAATTCATATGATTCTTGGGGTTCATTCAAGAAAGGATTTTTGGAAAATATTCGGTGAAATGAAGGAGCCTCATTTTTTGTTGAATGCACTCCACTCCATCACGAGAAATGAAAATGAAACAATGGAACAATCCAATAAAAAATGTAGATATCTAATTGCAAGTATAGATAACGATTTCAAACCTCCTGATAAATCTATCTTGTTTTATTATATTGAGGCACTCAGTGGAGAAATGAGGTAACATCTGAGAAACAAGGATCATGTTAATCTTAAAGCTGCACAAACATTAGCCATCAAAATTGATGCTAACATGCAAGCTTCAAGTAAGTCTAACTTGCCTGGCTTTTCAAGAGAGAAGGTCAAACAAGAATCCAAAGGAAAAGAACCTATGCAAGAGGTGTATGATAAGAAGATTAAGGAATCAAGTGAAAAAATGGAAGCCATGGAAGCCACTTATAGTAATCAGTTGAAAAACATGCAAAATCGAGTAGTGACCATGGAAATATCTAATTCTAATCAGAAAAAATTCCATCCTAAAGGTAACTATGATCCTAATAAGTCTCCTCATAAAGATAATAATCTTCCAAATCAACTAGAGACAACCAATGTGGTTCAAGAAGTGATCCCTTATTGTATACCTTGTGATTCACTTCATGAAGAAGCTAGTTGCTATGTGGCACAACGAATTTTAGAACAAGGAATTCCTGAGATTGGTAGTAGTGAAGAAGTTTCAAGCGAGCCTTCGTACATCAATGCGGTTGGACATATTTATCCCATTTATAAAGGATACTGGAAGAAAACAAAAGAGTATATTCAAGAGGTAGACAAAATGACTAAGAACTATGGTGTTATGCCTACATCAGAGTAGATTCGAGAAATGCCTAAGTTCAAGGAATCTCCCATCAAAGAAGAGAAAATGCTATAAATTCATAAAGTAATCAATATCAGGTAAACACTCCTCATGACCCAAATGATATTCTTGATATGGGTGTTTGGTTTCAAAAAGTTAGAGTATCGATTCCTGCAAATGAAGTGATTAAAATTCCAGCCTAACGAGAAAAATTGATGAAAGTATTGGATCCTACTCCTCCTAAGAAAGTGTCCTTTTAATAAATTCAAGAAATAACTTCTCCTATAAACAAAGATGATTCCATTGATCTTCTAGTATTTTACAAAGTAAGGAACAAGAAAGAGAAGATCATCCTCCATTTTATGTTTCACTAATGATGAATGATCTTCTTCTTCATAATTGTATCTTAGATTCTGGATCTTCAACCAACATAAGGACTAGGAAAGTCATGGAACAGTTAAATTTGAAAATCACTAGACCATATAATAATATATGTGCCATGGACTCTAGAGAAGTTAAGGTTGTTGGTATTGTTTTGGGTTTCCCAATAGAATTGGCTAAGTACTATCGTGGGGTTCTTTCTCTAGAAAAACATTGAAGGATATGAGCAACCCATCTCTTTCATGATTCAAGCTTTACAGGATTTAGAATTGAAACATACAATCATGGAAAAGCAGGCTTATGCCTTTATAAATTTGTTAAAACATTTCAGAACATATGTTGACTATTCATAAATAATTGGTTATCTACCTCATGCAGTTGTAAAAGATATCTTGTCTCAACAAGATTGTTTGGGCGTAAGGGGTAACTGGGTCTCTAAAATCCAAGAATATGATCTAGATATTAGGCCTACAAAATTAATCAAAGGTCAAGGACTAGCCAATATGTTAGCTTAAGGAAACGAAGAGGATTTAGGGATGGTTTGTCAGAATGAGCCATCAACACCTATTTTGCCACCAGAAATTCAACAATTGAATCACCATTGGTATTCACACATCATTTTCTTTTTGCAAAATCTTACATGTCCTGAACATATCAAAGGTCACAAAAGGAGATCCTTAAGATTAAAATCCGTCAAATATTTCATAACTCAAGAAGGTTTGGGTTGGAGAAATCCTTATGGAATAATCCTTAGATGTGTAAATGAGCAAGAGTCTAAACAACTTTTGAAAGAGTTCCATTCAGGATTTTTTGGTGGGCATTATGCAATAGATACAATAGCCCATACGATCCTTAGAGTAGGTTACTATTGGCCCTCCTCATTTGCAGATGTTTACAAATTTTTTAGGAGTTGTCAGCAATGCAAGTTATTCACAGGAAAGCAAAGGTTAGTAGCCTTGCCTTTGTAGCCAGTTGTGGTGTTAGCCCTTTTTTAGCAATGGGGGCTTGATTTCATTGGACAATTCAAAGACAATTCAAGTAATGGTCTTTCTTGGATCATAACTGCAAATGACTATTTTACTAAGTGGGTGGAGGATATCCCCACAAAAAGGGCTACTGATAAAGTTGTTATGGATTTTCTAGAGAAGAACATCATCACTAGATTTGGTGTTCCCTCCAAAATAACAATCGACAATGTCAAGGCTTTCAGTTCAGCAGAGTTCACATCTTTTTGCTTCAAATACAACATTGTCCTATCCTATTCTTCCAACTACTATCCCCAGGGAAATGGACTCATGGAATCAAGCAATAAAAACTTAATCACCATCCTTAAGAAAATAGTTGGAAATAAAAAGAAATCATGGGATAGTAAAATAAAATATGCACGTTGGGATGATCAAATAACTAAGAAAAGTGCAACTCAAAAGAATCCTTTCAAATTGGTGTATGGTTTGATTGTCTCTTTGCCAGTATACTTTCAACTTCATGACATGAATATTCTTTAGGAATATGAAATGGAGGAGGATTCCATGCCTAATAGGATAAATCAGATCATTGAGCTAGATGAGAACTGAAGAAATTCTCTTGACATTATTATCAAGAACCAAGAGAAGGTTAAAAGAACTTTTGACAAGTAAGCAAAACCAAGGTCCTTGTAGATTGATGATACAGTGTTATTATGGGATAAACAGTGAGAGAATCCAAGAAAACATGGGAAGTTTTATAGCCTCTGGATGGGTCCATTCATCATCTACGACATAGCTGGCACAAATTCATTTCTTCTGAACGCCATGGAAAGAGAAAAGTTTCTCTTACCAGTATATGGGAAATAGCTGAAATTTTTCCTCAATGATCCTATCTAATTCCCAGGGGGCCATTATCAAGACTCTTCTAAACCATTTCCTTTGTATCATATCTTATTGTTTCATATTATTTTATGTATCATAGTTAATGTACCATAGTTTTTGTATATTATACTACAACTTGTATTTCATTTTGGAATTTATTTACATGTATATGGGACTAATGCACTTTAGCTTTCATGCAAGAACCAGACATTCCAGGGTTCTCTTCCACTCTTTTTGATTGAACATCAGTCGAGTGCACGTCCCACAGTTGGAGCCAGATGTTGTCAACTAAGTTGCACTTAGGGGACTTTTCAAGTGAGCCACCAAGGATCGAAACAAATTATCTGTTCTTACTCAGTGCTCGAAAGTTTTGTGGTTTCATCAAGGCCAATTGTGGCCTCTTTTGAATGTTCCCACCCTTTCGATGGAATTGTAATAAATTACATAGCATTAGTTATTTTATGTAAAAGGATTGATCATGAAACAAGTACAATCAAATTTTAAGGCTGCCAAAGACAGAAAAACAAGTTTTGTTGACTTGAAAAGAACCCCTTGAGAGTTCTGGGTAGGCGAGCATGTAAAAATAAAGGTAAAACCCAAGAAAATCTCCCTAATACTTGGAAAATACTCAAAATTGGCACCCAAGTATTGCGGGAAATTTGAAATTTTGGCAAAAGTGGGACCGATAGCATATCAATTAGCATTACCACCTATGATTAAAGTACATAATTTTTTTCATGTTTCCATTTTGAAGAAATACATTCATTATGCTACTTTATTTCCACTAAGTTGAACTTAGGAGACTTTTCAAGTGATCCACCAAGGATCAGAACAAATCACTTGTTCTTACTCAGTGCTCGGAAATTTCGTCATTTCATCAGGGCTAGTTGTGGCCTCATTTGGATGTTCACACCCTTTCAAGGGAATTGTAATAAATGACATAGGATGAGGTTCTCTTATGTAAAAGGCTTGGCCTTCTTATACTTTGTCATCAAGGTCATCATCTTTGAGTGTTTTTTCCCTCATCGATTATGTGATGCTTTTTTAAGCAACATATAATTTTCAAGTTTTTCACTCAAAATCCTCCAAAGTTGGGATGGTAGGTTTGGTAAAAAAATTATCAGAAAGGTTATTAAATCCTATGGTCTATGTATTATACCATGCTAGTCATATGTCGAGAGTTTCGTGAACATACGATAAGTCCCCCTTAGGATTTTTTAATTTTTAGTTTTTTAATATAATCCTTGATAAGGTGTATTTTAATTGTATTTTTTCAAAAGGTCATAACATTGGGCCTAAGGCTCCAATTTGGTCATGGGGATACTCATTTTTGGATCTAATGACCTAACTTAACCCCTAAACCCACTTTTGAGAGTCAAATTAGTAATTTTCAATTATTAATTTGGATTTTCTCTCCAAAATGGGTTAGAGGGTCAAATAAATGGAAAAATAGGAGAAAACCCCAATTCTAAATCAAAGGAAGCTTGTCTGGGACTTGTCTCTATGGTTGGAGGTTGGTTGAGGTTCTTTTCTGGGTCATTTATGAGCCTAGAGAACATTTCCAACCTTCTCTCTAATGTGTCAAAATTCTCTCCACTAAAGGGTGCATCCTCCTCAAAGAGGGCGCAATTCCTCATGTGGTTGAGGTGGTTGGGAGAGGTGGAGGCCTCCTAAGACATATGGCTCACCTCCTTTGAGGTGGAATCCCTTCATCCCAACACTCAAGCCTTCCTCCCATGCATTTCTCAACCTCGTAAACATTCTCTCCACTTGGAAAATGCGCCCCCTAGGGTTTGAGCTCTTTTGTGGCTATAAAAGTAGGGTTCTCCTCATTTTTTTTAGATGGATGCAAATTGTAGAAATTCTAAAGACTTTAGGGCGTAAGGAATTTCATAAACAAGCTAAGGATCTAGGCACACAATTTACCTCGCAGAGAATTGCAGAGAAGAAAAAGAATTAATGAACACACATTAATGAATGATCAATAAATGATAATTGATATTATTACATAGGTAATACATCCTTATAAAGGAAAATAGAGTTGCTAGAAGNTAGGATTACTAATTATGATAAACCCCATAATTGGCTAAAGAACTTTCCTAATCTATCAAGGACCTCACGAATTAGCAATAGCATGAGCGTGTGATGATGAGTGAGGGAAATACTTGCTAATCCTAGAATATGGAGAAAAAATTATGGAGTATGGGTTGGCAACAAAAGCTACTAGTTTCCTAGATAACTAGATTTACCTTATCCATAGAAAAGAAGGATAAAGCATAATAAAGAAGAATTTGTTGCAAAGCGGGTTACTAATTCTGGGAGTCAATAAAGTGGTAAATATCAACCCATAATCAGAAATAAATAATTCATGGGGCATAGATGGCAAGTGTTGAATTTAAGGTGCAAGTGGATGCCAATTATCTAAGCTAGTGGGTAGGAAATTAATCAAAGAATGATTAATTCTTTTCTGAGTGGGTATATTCCAACACCCCCCTTTAAGTCTAACTTTATGATGATATATCCGAACTAATCAGAAATATATATGCATATAGGGCCCAACAACAAGGCTATGGTCACCCTTCTACAATTTATCTTGTCCAAAGAAATGAGGAAAGAGGCAAAACCACAAAGGGAAAATCCTCCCTCAAGAAAGCACATGAACAACAATACCAAAAATGTTGGACTACTGGTGTTGTTGCTGCTCTAAACTAAATTCTAATGTCTGGAGTAATCTTCTTCTTGGGAAGAAGGTAAATCTTCTCACCTAGATAAAAAAAACATAAACAACTGCAAGATGGATACTTGGACCATGTAGAACAACTGAGATCCAATGATGTGAAAGCATTACTAAAAGATATTGAGACATGTAATCAGCTCCAAGATTATGAGATGACTTGAAATTCAAACTAGTAGAGATGAAATCATCTCCAGTTAGGTGAAATAATTGTCCAAGAGAATATATAATGTCTCGATCTTCATTTACACGGAGAGGATGTGTGCACGTGATCATGTAGAAACATAGAGAAGGCATACGATCAAAGAGTGTGAATGCATGGGCTTCATGGGTTGATCTAGATTCCAAATAATCAAAGAGATAACATATAAGCACATCAGTAGACTCATGGGAATATACTTGTAAAGAATCCTATGTGGTAGAAGTATGTAAGGAGGAAAGATAGTGATGTTCAAAATATTCAAGGAGGCTCTGAGAATGAGTGCCAAAAACAAAGGAGGAGTTGCAGAAGTGCATGGGATCAAGTATGGTAAGTGGTAAGACACTAAAAGGACTTGATTTGGCTAAGAAAACATCCTGGAAGTCACTGGGTCACATACCATCAAGGAGAGAGGTATGCACAAGGTGTGAAAGGTCTGGCATATGGATCTCAAAATCCATGATAGAAGACATAGAGAACATTGAATGTGTGAGTGAATCATCAATAGAAATAGAAACTCCTTTAGTCACTTCTTTTTCATAAAAAACATCATAAGAAGATGAATAAATATCTTCTACTTCAAAAGACACAGAAAAAGATGACTCTTAAATATTTTATTCTTGATTGAAAGAGGAAGCATTCGAATCAAAGAGGGTAGCAGCAACATGAACTGTATGAGAAACTTCTTCATCGTGATCAACTTCATCAAATACTGTGGGGGCCGAGACATATTGAGAGAGAGAAATCATTGAGGAGATAGAGGTACTTTCCACATAGCTAGAAGGATTCTCATTATGATTTCCCAAAACTCTATCCAATGTTGTCCAAAGATCATTTTGGTATTCGGCAGAATCAATAAGGTAGCGCATGCTTGGAGAAATAGCTAGACAAATAGCTCTAATTGTTTTATCATAGTCATTTAGATAGACACTTGGCTCTTCATAAGACTTTTCACTAGCTCCAATAGATATCTCATAGATACCTTGTCTCTTTAGAGATGAAATCATCTTCAATTTCCACTCTAAATAGCTTGTGAATGGAGAAAGAAGAGGAACTGATACTTTTGAATCCATTTGAAGTTGTACCTGCACAATAAACTTGCAAATATGAAAGGAGGATTAATTAATGAACTCTCAAAGATCTCATGTCATGTAGAAATTCTAAATCCTTGATGGCATAAGGAATTTCATAAAAAAGCTAAGGATCCAGGCACACAATTAACCTCACAGAGAATTGCAGAGAATTAGCATAAGGAGAGAAGAAGAAAAATTAATGAACACACATTAATGAATGATCAATAAATGATAATTGGTATTATTACATAGGTAATACATTCTTATAAAGGAAAATAGAGTTTCTATAAGACAACTCAAGCTATCTCATAAAGAAGGCTTACTAATTATGATAAACCCCATAGTTGGGTAAAGCACTTTCGTAATATATCAAGGACCTCACGAATTAAAAATAGCATTAGTGAGTGATTATGAGTGAAGGAAATACTTGCTAATCCTGGAATATGGAGAGAAAATAATGGAGGATGGCTTGGCAACAAAAGCTGCCAGTTTCCTAGTTAACTAGGTTTACCTTATCCACAGAAAAGCACGATAAAGCAAAATAAAGCAGAATCTACTGTAAAGTAATGTTACTAATTATGGGAGTCAATAAAGTGGTCAAGATCAACCCAGAATCAGAAATAAATCATTCCTAGGGTATAGATGGAAAGTGTTGACTTTAAGGTGCAAGTGGATGCCAACTATCTAAGCTAGTGAGTAGGAAATTAATCAAATAATGATTAATTATTTTATGAGTGGGTTTATGATATTCCAACACAAATAACCTCTGTAATTTTTTATTGTTTCTATATTGATGAATAAAATTGCAGACTTTGGAGGTCCACTCTGTGTTATGATATGATTACTTGTGAATATTTGAGGTGACATTGTTAAATTTCCAAGTTTCTTCTTTCTATTTAAATTGCTATTAGATCTAGCTTAGAAGGTCATCTTAAGACACAGAGAGTAGGGATTTACGGCTGTAAAATTCTTACTGGTATTTTGATTTCAAGATAAAGGAGAGTAGTTTTTCATATTCAGCTGTATTTCAACTCTTTCTCATTTCCTATTTTTTAGTACACTAGATCTAACTTTTTATGCAGAGGTTTCTCATAGGTAGTTTTTGCAGGTTACATTTTCAAAGGAGGATTTGAACTCAGTTGTATCTTCTTCCTCTTTGATAATATCTCAAGTTTTATCTTATTTCTACAAGGTCTCTAAAGTTTTCATAAGAAGATCAAGTGAGGCTTCAAGTTGCTTTCCATCTTCTCAAAACAATTATCTCTCCTCTTTCCGGTTTCGTAGTTTGAATATGCAAATTTGATAAATATGATTTAAAAGTTTGATAATTTCAATATGATTATTTATCATATCAGATAATTTAGATTTAAAAGTGCTTAAAAAGAGTCATCTTTTGCTGAATCTAAAGTTGCCATTTCGGTGCTTTAAAAACTAGTAAATTTTTCCAATCTTTTGCAAGTACTGAAATTAGTTTTAGTTTTTATATTTTTTTCATTCATTCCATCATATTATAATAATTTAAATCATTGTTTCTTAGCATTCCCAAATAAAAAGAGGAGGAAGCTCTGTTTAAAATCCTAGTTTTGGGTCTCGCAGGACATTGAAAAACCCTCAGTTTTCCCTTATTCTTATTTCTCCTTCACTCCATAAATTTGTATAAATATTTAGACCTGTTTTATAGGGTCTAAGAAATATTTTAGTTTAAATTTTCTGATATTGTAATTATAAGTAATAAGGAAATCAAGTGGTCTACAGAGCTCCCACACTTCATTCCCCCTGGGTGATTGGTAGTGTCTCTTTCGTCACTTGAATTTTTCTAACAATCACATGCACACTATCATCTTTATTTGAAGGTTGTTTTGGTAAGTTAGTTATTTTAATTTCCATATTTTAAATTGTTTAAATAATTATGTTCCCTCGCTCATTTCCACGAAGTATGCTCTCTCCACCAACCAAAGGATTCTTGTCAATTATTGGTGGATGATCAAAAAGTGACACATAGCTTGTGGATTCTTTTAGGATTTAGTTTTTATTTTGCTTCCACAATATTTTTGCTTTAGTATGCAATTGGAACAAACATTTTTGCATTTTCGTGTATCCTCTTTCCCATCACAAGTTCGCTCTGATCTTTGGGATAATCAAAAGAAGGTGTTGATGTATTTGTAACCTCGGAATGTATTCATCCGTATATCTTATGTATTGTACCCCGATGTTTATTCCGGGATGTGTCTGTAATGTAATTGAGTCATGTCATACCTTGATTTTTATTCCAAAAAGTTTCTATAATGTAACAAGTCATGTCAAGTCATTGTGGGTAACCCTCCTATTGGTCAAGGGTTAAAATCCCCGCAGTTGTGGGGCCCTAGGGTTATTAGACTATCCTAGAGAATTCAAACCTAGGTGAGTCATTGTAAGTCGAGGCAATATTCCCCACCATTTTGTTAAGGATAAACCTCCTTGTTGGTCGGAGGAGGCAAAGTCCCCACAAGTTGTGGGGAACTAGGGTTATTAGACACTCCTATAGATGTCGGCTCTAGTAAGTAATTGTTAAGTGAGGCCAACATGTTTGAGTGGGTTTCAAGTGAACGAAATAATATAAATAGAGAGTGAGCCTTTCTACTTATCACACACACACACTCACTCGTTGGGGCGCATGAGTGAGAGAGAAGTTGCTGGGACAAGAGAGAGACTACTGCTGTCGGGAGATCATCTTTATGTTTTCGGGTTTTACTTTTTGTGCTAATTCTATCTCTGAGGAAGTTGCGGGGTTTTATCCTTTATGGTTTCCTTGAGGAAAATTCTTTTTGTCTCTTGTCTCTTGTGTTTTATTGTTGTGCATGTTATTCTCTCAGTTAAAGATCCTAAGATCATAATGCTAGCTTGAATGATAAAAATATAACATGGTATCAGAGCTAACTTGAGAAGAAGGAGTTATGCAGCTGTAGAAGCTAGGTATTCTTAATTTTTGGGTCTCTCTCCATAATCCATCAGCAAAAGTATGCTAGTGACTCTCCATTGAAGGGCGCATCTTTCTGTCGAAGTGGAATTCGATTCCAAGCATTTTCATTTTTTGGTACGGGAAATTAGGCCTTCTTACAGAAGAGGAATTTTTGAGTGATCCCATCATAGTATTTCTTTCCTCATCAAAATGAAAGTTTAGAGACCTGTATCAAGATTTTTGGTTGGGTGAAACTCTGGGAAAGTCAAACCCTAGTTTGACCCCGAGTTGGAAAAACCCTAAATACTAAAACTGATAAGTTTTGGTACATTCAATATATCTTGGGATTGGAGAAGGCTCAGGAGTGAGAACTTTCAAAGGAGAAATATAAAATCATGATTTACACTGTCTCCAAAATTCAGCCTCATATTCACTATATTCTAGGAGATATGATCCCTCCAAGTTAGTGTTCCAGCCTCTTCCAGGATTCATCCCTAAATAGGACACATGGTGTGAATTGATATATCTTTAGCTACAAAGGTACAAATGAAATTTATAAAGATGTTCCAGAAAGGGCATAGAATTTAATTTCTATGGTACGAGTTTTAGACCTAGAAGATGAAATAGTGACATGTGGAAGGCCGTACAACTTCGTTGTGCTAAACAGTCCTGTAACAGGTCACCTTCAAAAAATGATCATAAGTCCCAATTGGTGATACCAATTCTGATGAAACATGTGGTGTTGGAACAAGGACATGTGAGGATACTGTAGTATGAAGTTTCATACATAAATGAGTAGTAATTTCGGAGATAGCACAGAAACAGTATCAGGCATTTCTGTAGAAGAAATTGGTAAACTAGGGCTTCCTGTTCTGGGAGATTCCCTCCACTATTTTCAGAAAAGGAGTACATTGGATAGCTCAACTTGAAGAAGACCTACATGGAGGCTATGCCTACAACTAGCATGAAAAAGGTTTGGCTCTGTAGAACTTCCTATGACAAAAATAATCAAGAGATAGCACCCGTGACGATGATCCAGTAGAGATGTTCCAGAACTAGAGATGATCCAGATCGAGTGATGATCTATATCCAGTGATGATGATCCAGATCCAGTGATGATGATCCATATCGAGCGATGATCTAGATCGAGTGATGATGATCCAGATTGAGTGGTGATCTAGATCTGATGATGAAGATGACTTGAAGATGGACATGACTTGAAGGTGAATATGACAAGGACTCGATGATGATCCATATGATATAGATAAGAAGACTTGTACTAATAAATTGTGTCGAGAGACTACCTTCCTAGTTAAGAGGGAGTGTTGATGTATTTGTAACTTTGGAATGTATTCATCCATATATCTTATGTATTGTACCCCAATGTTTATTCTGGGATGTGTCTGTAAAGTAATTGAGTCATGTCATACCCAGATGTTTATTCCGGGAAGTTCTATAATGTAACAAATCATGTCAAGTCATTGTGGGTAACCCTCCTATTCATCAAGGGTTAAAGTCCCCGCAGTTGTGGGGCCCTAGGGTTATTAGACTATCCTAGAGAATTCAACCCCAGGTGAGTCATTGTAAGTCAGGCCAATAGTCCCCACCATTGTGTTAAGGATAAACCTCCTTGTTGGTCGGAGGAGGAAAAGTACCCACTAGTTGTGGGGCACTAGGGTTATTAGACACTCCTAGAGATGTCGGCTCTATTAAGTAATTGTTAAGTGAGGCCGACATGTTGGAGTGGGTTTCAAGTGAACAAAAGAATATAATATAGAGTGAGCCTCTCTCTATTTATCACACACACACTCAATCATTGGGGCGCAGAGTGAGAGATAAGTTGCTGGGAAAAGAGAGATACTACTGCTGTCGGGAGATCATCTTTTGGTGCTAATTCTATCTCTGAGGAAGTTGTGGGGTTTTCTCCTTTATGGTTTCCCCTAGGAAAATTCTTTGTGTCTCTTGTCTCTTGTGTTTTATTGCTGTGCATGTTATTCTCTCAGTTGAAGATCCTAATATCATAATGCTAGCTTGAATGATAAAAAATCTAACATAAGGAATGTGCATTGATCAATTCTTCACATCTAAATAATTAATTCATAGTAATAAAATAAACGACCTTCTAAAAATTGTGAAAATACGACACAATGCCTTTTGACATTATTGGGAAATTTTCTCAAAGGAAGTGGGAACTACTTAATATAAAATTGGAGTCACAGCAATTTAAGGACCAAGAAATAAAGTTAGAATAGATTTCAAAGATCAATTTCACTCATAAATCACATGAAAGAGTGCAATAAGGATTTGCATTTGTATATTTGCTTATTATTAACAGAAATAGTGATACAATGCAATACAATTGCATAAAGAGCCATGCAATGCGAATCCCAGAGAGGTTATTTAAATTCATTACATGACAGTGGCTTACTTATCAGTTAAACACCACTTGGCACATTAGTTAACCACTTAAATCCAACTTAATTGACTCTAACTGACTTTGAGGAAGTTTAGACTGAGTCTAATTGAATAAAACTCAACTGCATGCCAACAAGCGAGTGAGGTCACCTACCTAACTTAAATTAGGTGAGATGAACTAAACTGCACTGAACTGACTCACAAAAAGTAGGTGGAGGCCCCTTTAATCACTCCAGTTAACTAAAATTAACCAAAAATAGGATAATTGATGAGGAAGGCTCCTTTGCAACTCCAGTTTAACTGAATGGGGAGCGTATGTCATGTAGATAAACCCATATTTTCTCCCAGATTGAATGAGGATGCTTAGTTATCCTCCCTGATTGAAGGAAAATACTCGGTTAGGCTCCCTGATTGAAGGAGGAGATCCAGTTGATGATGTCGTCACATATTCGAGTCAATAACTTAGGATAAGTTGTAAATTAGGCCAAATATTCATGTGTAGTTGGATAATGACTCCAACACGCCCCCTTAAGCTAAAATCATGTGGTGGAGTTAAAAAATAGGACCCAGGCAACAAAGGCCATAGGTCACCATTTACAAAAAATAACTCTAAAAATGCTCAAAAAATTCTAAGTGTGGAAAAGAGGAAAAACCTTGTGGGAAAGAAAACCCCACCTCAAACTGAACTCTAAAGAATTAATATGAATTCATGATGATGGAACTCGCCCCCAAAAGTGAACAAAGGTAAGTGAACTTCTTCTCAGTGAAGCTCTTGGTGAAAAGGTCTGCAATTTGCTCATATGTGGGGCAATATTGTAGAACAATTGTTTTGTCATGGACAAGTTCTCTGACGTAGCGCATGTGGCTATCAATGTGTTTGGTTCTCTGTGTTTAAACTGGATCTATCGATATCTTTATAGCTCTTTTATTTTCACAAAAAAAATGACAGTATATGAAGTGCTACCAATGTCAAACTCGGCCAAAATACCTTCTAGCAAAACTGCTTGTATGCATGTATTGACCACTCCCTGTACTCTGCCTCTACCGAAGAAAGGGAAATGGAATCCTGATTTTTGCTTGAACAACAAATAGGACCACCAATAAATGTGAAAACATATCCATAATTATACTTCTGATCTATGATATCTCCTTCCCAATCAGAATCTGTGAATCCTACCAAGTCTAGTTTGGAATCAGTAGCATAGTGAATGCCATAGGTTCTAGTATTTTGCACGTACTGTAGAATCCTCTTGGATTCCCTCTAATTAATTTCATGAGGCTTCTTCATATACCTAGATACAACATTCATGGTATAACAAATGGCAGTCATTGAATGTGTCAAGTAGAGAAGGATTCCAATCAACTGACGATAGAGACTAGAATCCACCTGTACTAGAGTAGTATTTCCCTCTTCAAGACGGATTCCTGAGAGGAATGGGAAAGGTGCTGCATTAAAATCAGGAATATTAAAATTAATTAATAGGTATGAAGCAAATTTGTATTGTGACACCATAATACCATCAAAATCTTAAGTTATTTATAGCTTGAGAAACTGCCTCAGTAGGCCTAGATCACTCATCTCAAAAGCTTCATTTAAAGCAGTTTTTATAAAGATGATTGAAGCAAGGGTGCTTCCTGTGATTAATATATCATAAAAATACAGAAATATAATCAGATAATTACCTTCATATTTCTTCAAGTACACACTTGGATCAGACTTACATCTTTCAAAGTTCTATGATAGCAGAAAATAATCCATTTTGGCGTACCAAGATCTTGGGGCCTGTTTCAAGCCATACAAGGATTTATGCAGCTTACAAAACAATGATGGATCTGATGTGTATTATTTAGGATGATTCATTTATATCTATTATTTTAGGTATCCATGAATTAAATCACTCTTTACATCCATATGGTGCACCTTCCAGTGCTTGGATGCAGAAATGGCTAAGACTAGCCGTATAAAATCCATTTTTTCCACCAGTGCAAAGGTCTCAGTGTAGTCCACTCCTTGGACTTGGGAAAATAATTTTGATTCCAATAATTATTTGTATTTTCATGTTGATCTATATATATAAACATTTTTTCGATAAACCCATTTTCATTGAACAAGTTTCCTCCCATGTGGAAGGGAAACTAGCTCCCAGGTTGCATTTTTTCGAAGAGAGATGAACTCTTCATCCATTGCAGCTTTCCATTGAGGATGATTCTAAGCATGATAATATGACTTATGATCAATTCAAATAATCATGTATCACTTCTCATACATCAAATAATCATTTCAAGAAAGATAAATACCTTCTCTTTGAAAATCTTCCCAAGTTCTCCTTGGATCAGCAGGATTTCTAACATTTAACTCGGCAGAAGAGAGAGTCTTTTTGACTCATTTTGGTAGATGAGTGGGATCATTTAGATATTATTCATAACATTATATTTCATGCCAACTGATATCAAACATAATATCTGAAATATCAGAGCTCATACTTTCATTTTCATCTCTAGAATATTTAGCAGAAAGAGAGGGAATTTCAGCAGTTTCTTCCTCTACTAGTTTCAAATCTTGGAGAGGTTCATTGAAGCGGAAACTTCTCTCTATGAGTATTTTTTTAGTTATGATATTCAATATTTTGTATCCCTTTTATTCCTTAGGATATCCAATTAATATGCACTCAACACTCTATGGTTGCAAATACTTTCTCTTATCTAGTGGAATTCGAGGCCAAGCAGTGGACCCAAAAACCCTAAAATTGGACACATCTAGTATGTTACTAGCGTATGGTTCGAAAGGTTTTTTTCCTTTCACGGATGAATGTGGAACCCTGTTATGAATGTAGGAAGAAACATTCATGGCTTCATCCCAAATATTTACAGCCAAATCCTTAGACTCAAGCATACAGGTTGTCATTTCTTTCAGTACCTAGTTTTTCCTTTCCACTACACCATTCTGCTAAGGTGTGTAAGGAATGGTGTGTTGAATCTTGATTCCACTTTGAGAAAAAAATTTCAGAATATCTGATTTGATGTACTCACCTCCATTTTCTTATCTGAGAGCTTTGATTTTTCTCCCAGTAGCATTCTCAACGGAAGATTTGAAATCTATGAATTTTTCAAGAACTTCCGACTTCTTTTAGAGAAAATAGACCCATGTAAATATTGAAAGGTCATATATGAAAGTAAGCACATACCTTGAAACACTCATGGAGGTTGTAGTATTTGGACCACTGATAACAAAATGGATCATCCCCAAAATACATGTAGCTTTGCTTTCTTTTCCTTGATCAATCTTTTGCTCAGGATGCTTGGTGATTATGCATCCCTTGTAGATCCCTTTTGAGGATTTGATTACTATAAGGGATTAAACCATGGAATCCTTTTGTATAATGTGCAAATATTTGTATTTTATGTGTCCAAAAATTTCATGACACAGCCAGATGACCTCATTCCCATGATTCAGAATGCTGGATGGCTTTGAATCAGACATAAAGTTAAAAAACTCATAGGTCTTAGCAGTGTGATTTTCTTTCCCTACAACAATGAGTTTTTTGGATGCTATCTCTGAAATATCAACATCATTTGTGCTGAATGTAAATATTTTAGGAAAACTAGTGTGTGTCATTTGATATACAGACAACAAGTTTGAAGCTAAAGAGGGCACATATAGAACATTTTTGAAGCTTCCATGTTCTAGTTGGTCAGCACCTTTTCCTTTTGATGAGATTTGAGAGTCATATCCCATGTGAATGGAGATGAATTTGTCGGAATCCATTGATGTGAAAGAATCCTTGCATGCAACCATATGATTCAAAGAACTAGAGTCAATGAGTAGAGCTCTAGCCTTAGAAACATTAGCCATGGGAGCATGTCCTCTTTCAGGCTGATTATTCTGATCTCCATCATCTTTATTCCTTCTTCCTTATGGAAGAGTAATGTTGTTTTTCTATAGGAGAAGGGCCACTTGATCAATTTTTCTCTTCATGCAAGAGCTTTCAGGATGAAAGTCTCTTCCACAGTAAGAGAACTTGGTCTTTTCTTTTCCCTTTTCCTCATTCTTCCTTGAGCTTGAAGGCTAATCCAACTGTTGGTTTTCTCCTTTTGCTTGGGAGGGTCAAACTTTTTCTTCTCTTTCTTTTTCTTTCCTTTTGCATTCGAATCCTTGGGTCCTCCAGCAAACAAGGCTTGATATTTATAGGATCTCATGATTCCCATTTGAACAAGTTTATCATGCTCATTGGTGAGAGACTCGATGAATGCATTCAGGGTCGACAGCTTCCAATTTGGAATTGTAAGAATTTCGGTATGGAAGGTAAACACAAAAATAGAGTAGTGTGGTCCAAGTTTCAAAAGGGTAGAAAGGATGAGGTGATCGTCTTCCTTCTCAACTTCACATTGCTTCAATTGGAGGACAAGGTGCTTAAAATTAGTAAAGAAGTCATTCATGGTCTCAAAATTTCCTAGATTTAGAGATATCAATTCATTCTCCAACTGATAGATTCTCAAATCACCTTTCTTGTCAAAAAGAGTAGCAAGTTGTTCCAATATTTCATTGGGAGTCTTCAATCTAGTGAGGTGGAAAAGAAGATCCCTTGAAATGGAGAGGCATAGAAAGCCATATGCTTCATGAATATTTTTTCCAATTTTTTACTTTCTTCGCTAATGCATTCGACTCTTTCTCTATGTCCATGGTGACTCTATAGAGTCCTTTGGAGTGCAATTTCATCTCAATGTCCTCTTTCAACTGATGATAGTTGAAAGGGGTGAGAATATTGCTTGAAGAGGAGTCCATTGTGCAGTTGTAGTGAATGCAATGGAAGTACTTGAGATACCCGCAATCACATAAAACAAAAAAAATAAGGCCGAACAACTTGCACTTTTGGAGTTTGCTTCACACCTATCTTAGTCAATCAAGCAATATTTTTCATCTGGATGCTAGATTATCTAGGAATTATGTGGTAAAATATCCACTTCTGGTGCAGAGTTGGAATGATTTTGAGCAATTTTGCTCAAATTTCTTCATAGATCCAAAAAGAAACCTATAGAAGGATTTCCTTGGCCTTCCATCACTATGATTCCATATAAAATTGGAGTCACTACAATCTAAGGACCGAGACAGAAATTTACAATAGATTTCACAGATCAATTTCACTCGGATATGACATGAAACAATGCAATAAGGAGTTGTAGTTGTATATTTTCTTATCATTAACAGAAGTAGTGATACAATGCAATACAATGGAATAAAGAGCCATGAAATTCGATTCCCATAGAGGTTATTCGAATTCATTACATGAGAGTGGCTTACTTGTCAGTTAAACACCACTCGGCACATCAGCAGGTAAGAATTGGTTGCTCTAGGAGTTCATTAGGAGGAACAGGAGCTTTAGTTCTGTTTTCCCAACTGTGGTGTCGAGTTCCCTATTTTTATTTCTTATCTATTTAAGTATTGTTAAAGTAATTTGAGCATAAATATGAATCATAATTACATTTCTACAGTAAATGATACTATGCATTTGTTCATGTTTTCTTTCCTATTTCATGTTATGATTTAACGTAAACTATTCTTAATTAGAAGAGAAATCATAGTTTTATGATCTTAGTATATTTTAATGAATCTCTATTTGGACTTCCATACCCAAATTAGAGTTATGAATTAGAGTAGTTGTAATGTTAACCTATATAGGAAATATGAACAAAAATATTATAGATAGGGTTAATGTTTTAAATTATATTTGCATATGTTCTCTTAAGGTATTTTTAAATTTATTTTGTTCAACGAATCATTTCCCTAGAAGTCATTGTTTTTCTTATAGAACTCATCTCTGTCTTTAAAACTATATTAACTTAAAACTTATTCCCAATTAAAAATTTTGCTTCCATATTTCCTATGGCTACGACAAGATTCCTTTAATATAAGCTTAACAATGAAATTACAAAAAGAAATTCCAATACATAAAAAATAAACGAAAGGAGTGCAGACGATCGCATATAATTCTATAGGGTATAAATAGTAGAGACGAGAAGAATTTCTTCCAAAACAAAATCTCTAAATCGTATAAACTATCCTAAGTATGCATAGCAGAGGAGGAAGGCTTACTATCAAATAAACATTTAATTCACGAATCCCTAGGTTAAGAACCAACTCAATGATAAACAATTACATGACTAAATGTTGGTTGGGTAATGATAACCATTACTAGCATAGATCCAAATCCTAGGCTCTATCAAGTGCCGAGAGGGATCAAATCTTTGGAGGCGCAAACCTCTTCTTAAGTATTGAACTCAACTATCAACTTTGGTGTGATTCAGACCAAAAGACACATCTTTTTACTTAAGGTCAACATATAATATTTTTATTCTTAATATTTAATACTATTTATGGCCGACATAAAATATTTTTTATTATTTTTTATTTTGTTAGGAAAGAACATTACAACATCTCCCCCATACATGGTTTTAAAACCATGTGCAAGGACCTCCTAAAACCATGGGCTGTTTAGGAGGCCTTGCACATGCTCTTAAAACCATTTGCAACAACCTCCTAAACCATGTACAATAAAACCATGGGTTGTTTAGGAGGCCTTGCACATGGTTTTAAAACCATTTGTAAGGCCCTCCTAAACAATGTACAATAAAACCATGGGTTGTTTAGGCATGTGCATGACCAACATTTATTTTTATGGATAATTCAATTTTTTATTTTTTATTATTTTGTTAAGCAGAAACATTACAACATCTCCCCCATATTGTGATGTTTTTTTACCGACATTTTTTTTGGACGATAATTAATTTTTTTATTTTTTATTATTGTGTTAGGTAGGGACATTACAACATCTCCCCAATATTAGGTTGTTTTTGTGGATGACATTTATTTTGGAGGATAATTAAATTTTTTATTTTTTATGGCCGACATCTACAAGAGGAACGTTACATGAGGAACATTGCATAACGTTGCATAACGTTACAAGATCTCCCCCATACTAGGTTGTAGAGTGCCTCTCGACGCAATAAACCAAATAAATTGTAGATTTAATTATAAATCAATTACATATCGACCCACAAATCCGAGTAATAAGTAATATAATGAATAGATCTATTAAATCACAGAGTAAAATAATATTAATCATTAAAAACTTAAAATCACACACTCCCTAATCATGGGTATCACATCCTGTGATAAGTGGCTCTATCCAGCAAACCTTTCAACACAATTGAATCTCATAAAGATTATTACTATTTGATTCTCAATCAACATAAACCCTAAGTGGTTGTAATCCCATTAAAATGGAAACCACCATCCAATAAATCAATGACATATACATCAGAGTGGATAGTATGACAATCAATTAAAAGAGAGGCTGTGAAGCCATTTTTGCAAGCCAATGCAGACCAATAAGGGTTTAATAACACATTTTCAACTTATCTTCGCAATAGTTGTGTAATACCTATTCTTGTGTTGTCATAACCCCAAAATTTCATAAAGTGACATAAAATGTCTAAAATCACAGTTTAGTAACTGCTAGCGGTTAGTGGAAAATGAACTAGTTTAACAATTTGTAATGATTAGTTTCAAAATACAGAAAAGATAATACGACTTTAATTTTTATAAGTTATATAAAAATGAATTGCATTTAGTTGTTGCTAGCTGTACTCATGATTTACTTTTTGTGAAGTAGGTGAGAAACCATGTTTGAAATCTGGGCTTACTTAGCATTTTGCTAACTCAATAGGACTATTGGTTCTTACAGGTTCAGCAGGTAAGCGTTTGATCAAGTAGGAGTTTATTTTGAATTAAGTCGAGAAGTACTTCTTAGCATGATAATATGCTAGTATATAAATTGATTATTAAGATGCAAGACTCCGATGAGGTAAAGTAAATTCCTTCGTTGCTTTGGATCTATGACAGTATTTATTTTTAAGCCGTAATGACTTTTATCCTTAACATCGTTATTGCCATTTACAAGAATGATTTCTTCCAAGGTTTCTTTCTGTCGGAAGATTATAGTACCTAGTCCATTATAGATTCTTACAGTGAGCATAGAGCTCATGATCTTGGCGTATAATTACTCCTACCGTATCATGATCTTACTACTATTGTCATGTTTAAAACTCAAGTGCAGTGCTCTTTATGTATAAACATAATCCTATATTTTTCAAAGGTAAAGTTTACAATGAGTTATTAGTTTTGTTATGAGAAACTCTTGCAATGAGGTTTGTCTTGAGTCTCCTTGAAGACTCCTTTATTTATCATCATCAAGTTTTATGTGAAAATTTTAGAGCTATTAGTTTATAAAAGATATTGTAATTAACAACATATATCTACTCTAATTCTCCCTTACTAGTCGTGAAACAATACCAACATGTTTGATTTGTTTACAAATGTGATTATCTTCTTGCACAACTAGTGGACAAGCTGTGTACATAGTATTTAGTTTATAACCACGATGCAATTGTTATTGTAATGTTACAATACTATATTGATTTATAGTTTACAATATTAGGCTATAACAAAATACTACTTGTAACATAAGGTGGTTTCACTACCTAAAAACTACTATCATAAGGTCGAAACTAAAGGTAGAATACATTTTAAGTTTGTTCCTATAGTATCCTAGTTCCAAAGCATGGTCTAATAAAAATCATGATTGACACAGTAAGCAATCAAATGTAACATTTCTATTACAGTTGATAAAGTGATTGTATTATTGCCAAATGTTATGCACCTTTATACTATAGTCGATAGCATGGTTTGTAATAATTGGAAATAATATATTTCATATTCGATGTGCAGTGTTGACTATTGAAAACGACCCACACTTGGTTAAAAATTTCTAGAAGGGCACATGGATACATTTCCACCATGCATTGGTTATCTTATAACGATGAAACCCTATTCCTTTGCATTTGGCTTTGAGGGTTTATCTGCCTGTAGGCTGCGCTGTGAGACTTCTTGTGGCCATGAGAGGCCTGCTCCTACCTCATTTGTTGGCTTCGTAGTCTGCAATACTATGTTGCATTACTATGCAAGTATTTTAAGGGTTCGAGGTTTGTGTTTTTAGTTTCTTTCGTGATTAGAAACACAATGTGCATGGTTTTAACTTCCTCGCTTGGCTCAAAGCCTGTAAAATGATTTTAACCTTGTATCTATTCTTTCTTTACCTTGGAATCGTAGAGCTTGAGTGTTGTATCCTTGCTACCTCTGTCACAGGGTTGGCATGAGGGTTTTCTTGCTTCTCAGTTTAGTTCACTCGAGCTGGTGACTGTTCCTTCTTGGCTCCAATTACTTTTACTCACAGGTAAACAATTAACTCTGCTCGCATTCCTTTTTTCAATTTAATTACTAAGTTTTAGGTTTTTAATAAATCATTACTCTGAGTTTTGAATATTGTTTCGTTTTTAACTTGCAAGCTCACGCTGACAGCTCCAGACTATTGAAATATTGTAACTTCAAATAATATTCTATATGTATTTCTTTGTGGTCCCCGATGGTCCTACCGGGAGAACCACTTGTATTACTTTGTACCCCGATGCTCCTAATCGGAAGAACTAATAAGAGTCATGAGGCAGTCCCCTCTAATTGTAAAGGTGGGTCATTAGCACCCCAGTGTGGTTACTTGAGCCTACATGTGTAACTCGATCCTACATGATTAACTCAAGCCTACATGACAGATGAGTTAACTTAAGTGAACGGATGAATATAAATAGAGGTGTAGTGCTCCTCATTTGGAACACACACTCTCACTTGTATAGCGCATTAGTGGAAAAGAGAAGTAGCTGGAGAAGGAGGAGGATCAAGCTTTGATCTCCTTTATGGTTTTATCTTTTATCTTTTTGGGGAATCTATATTGAGGAATCTTTTGCTGGGTTTTTCCCTTTAGGGTTTTCCCAGGATAAGTCTTTGTGTTCCTTTTGTATGGTTGTGCTTGTCTATCTTTCAGTGATCCTGTTTATATGCTTTTGTTATGAAAATGAAATGAAATACCGATGTCTTAGCTAAGCATATGAAAAATTAACATGGTATCAGAGCCACCCTGAAAGAAGGCATTGTGCAGCTACAGAATATAAGGCTTCTTAATTTTTGGTTCTCTCTCCACAATCGATCAGCAAAAGAAGGCTAGGATGACTCTCCATTGAAGGGCGCATCTTTCTGTCGAAGCAGAATTTGATTCCGAGCATTTTCAGTTTTTGGTGTGGGAAATTAGGGCTTCTTGCAGAAGAATATTTTTTGAGTGAGCCCAGCATAGGATTTCTCTCCTCATCAAAATCTAAGTTTAGAGACGGTCGGGTGAAACTCTGGGAAAGTCAAACCCTAGTTTGACCCCGAGCTAGAAAAACCCTAAATACTAAAACTGCTAAGTTTTGGTACATTCACTATATCCCACAATTACAGAAGATTCAGGAGCTGAAAATTTCCGACACCAAAGATAAAATCCTTATGTACATTGTGTCCAAAATTAAGCCTCAGATTCGCTATATTCTGGGATATATGGTCCCTCCAAGTTAGGGTTCTAGCCTCTTCCAGAATTCATCCCTAAAGAGGACACCTGGGGAGAATTGAAATATCTTGGGCTACAGAGGTCCAAATTAAATTCTTGAAGATGTTCCATAAATTGCACGTACTATAATTCTTGTGGTCTGAATTTCAGACTTAGAAGATGAAACAGTGACACATGGCAATCCAAACAACTTCACTGTTCGAAACAGTCCTATAACAATGAACCTTGGAAAAAGGATCATAAATCCCAATTCTGATGAAACCTATGGTGTTGGATCAGGGACATGTGAGTTTACCTCATTGTAAAATTTCAAACACAGAGGAGCAGTAATTTTGGAGATATCATAGAAACAGTGACAGGTATTTCTGTAGAAGAAATTGGAAAACTAAGGCTTCCTGTTCCGGGAGCTTCCCTCCACTATTTTCAGAAAAGGAGTACATTGGACAGCTCCATTTGAAGAGATCTATAATTCTATCCAATTAGATCTAAAATATACCAAGTTTTGAAAATTAGGGTTTCTGTGGCAAACCCTAGATCAGCCAGCTCCGAAACCAGGACGGACACCTCAAATCGGTAAGATCTAATCCTTTGTTATTTTCATTTGAGGTTCTCATTTCAAAATGATCTATCACATCATCTTGATGATAAGCTTGGTGAAGTTGACAAATTCCAAGAATGAAAGTATTTGATCTCTCTAAAGAAAATGAATTAGACACCTTCATGAGTAGAGAGGTTCCAGTTCCAGAAGGAGATGAGACTCAAAGCCTTACACAAGAATAACATGATCAAGGCCAAGAAGATCATTGTTGATTCAATCACAGATCAAATTGTACCACAAGTGTCTTCCCTAAAGACACTGAAGATGTTTGATTCCTTGATCAAGCTATTTGAAGATAAGAACATAAATCAGAAGATGGCTTTAAGAAAACAATTGAAGAATGTCAATATCCAGAATGCAGAACAACTTGAAGCGGTAGAAGAAGAAGTGGAGAGTGTAGATGTGGTGATAGCCACCTTGAATGGCCTCCCAGGATCATGGGATTCATTCATGCAAGAAATGTGTGCCAGATGAAAGTGATTACTTTTAGTTGACTCTGGGAAGAAGAAGAAGCTCGACTCATAAGAAGAGAAGAAGAAGATGGGAGCAATTGAAGATCAAGCTCTCACCATTTGAAGAAGATCCCTCAAGCGATGAGGAATGTGAAGAACTCAATTCTTGAAGAACCTCTTATCCATCTTATCATTTCGATAAGAAATGATGATGTCATGAATGAAGAAGATGATGAAGTAGAAGTATCAAGAAGGAGTCTACCCATGAAACGAATAAAAGATAAGTATTCAATTGTCATTTCATGATATTTTTTTTTTATGCATTTGTTTATATTCAGTTGATGTATTATGCATGATAGGATGTTTGCATTAATGACAGTATACTACTAATATGCATGTGATGGGTAAGTAGCTCATGGTGCTATACAAGCCTCCATTGCTACTTATCTAGAATGAAACCTCTTTGCTGACATATTGGATTATTGCACAATCTCAATGATGTCATGGTAGATATGGATGAATGTTGTATTGATTAAACAATTGCATGATGCATAAAAATTTGTCACTATGCATATGTTTTATGAAATAGTTCTAACCATGCAACTGGTGCATTTGAATTGTAGGAAAGGTCCTGTACAACCTCCTACAAGAAAACAAGGATGAGACTTGTTCCGAAGAACAAGTGATAACAATTCAAGATTCACTCCAATAAACATGAATCTGAAGCTCCCAGGGTCAAAGACACCATGACAGAAGAAAGAGCTTCAAAGAGCCGTAGATCCACCTCAAAGGATGAAGACCACCATGGGTATGAGAGATAACTCAAGATGAAGAAAAGAATGATATGAAAGAAGCTATGATCAAAGAATAACAGTTGATCATGGGGAATGATGTATACGATATGATTTCAAGACATAATAGGAAGTACGTAGTATTTTCCATATGGATCTACAAGAACGAGTGTACAAAGCAAGGTTTGTGATTTGCCTTAGAAAGAATAGACTATGACATGACATACTCTATTGACCAGTATATATCAAGCATAGAACCACCTGTACAGAATGAAGAGGGAAGATGATACTCCATTTCAGGGGGAGTGACTACAGAAGATATCTGAGTTTGACATGGTACGACATGATGGACAGCTTCCTCATGGATCAAGACTTTACCAAGAGTAAAGTGGGTTCCAACCTTCAAGGTTGAATGCAGAATACTAGGATATGTTGATGACCTGAAAAGACGAACTCATGGAAGATGTTATGATGAAAGAATACCAGAATGATGTTTGGGATATAGTACTCAAACCAGAAAACAAGAATGTGGTATCTTCCAAATGGATTTGCAAGATAAATTATGTTGTTGATAGAAGTAAGGAAAGACTTGTGGCTAGAGGTTTCTATCAAAAAGAGGGAATTAATTCTGAAGACATAGTTACTCCAGGAAGCAAGGTACACTTCCTTCAGAGCTCTCATGGTATTTTCTTCCATGATGAAGTAAAGACAAGCCATCCTTAATGGTATGATTGAGAAAGAGTTTTACATTGAATAGTCACGAGGATTTGAAGTTGAAGACAGATGGAATAGTGTATGTAAGTTGAAGAAGGCCCTCTATGGCCTGAAGCAAGCTCCCAGAGCTTCGTATGGAAGAATAGATAGTTTCCTAATGAGCATGGGATTTTCCAAGAGTAAAGTCGATCCTAACCTTTACTACAAGGTTGTAGAAGATGAACCTGTCATCTTGTCATTATATGTGGATGACTTAATCTTGACAGGGAATGAGAAATAGATTATGGAAATCAAGAAGAAACTAGCAGAAGAATTTGAGATGAAAGACCTTGGGTTAATGCATTATTCCTAGGTCTGGAAGTATGGCAAAGTTTAGAAGGAATATTTCTCAACTAGGGAAAGTATGCGGTAGAGATATTGAAGAGATTCAATATGTTGGAATGCAAAGTCATGGCCACACCCATGGACTCCAACTTGAAGCTGTTAGCTGATGACTCGTCAGAGTTAGTGGATGTGACTCATTATAGACATATCATTGGGTCATTGATGTACTTAACAAATTCTAGACCAGACATTTGTTTTGCTGTGAACACCTTAAGTCAATATCTTGTTCAACCAAGACGGGTTCACCTAGTAGCTGCAAAACATGTGATGAGATATCTGAAAGGGACTATAGAATTTGGTTTATACTATGATGGTAGCCATGAGTATAGACTATATGGCTACACATATGTATATTGGGCTGGAAGTATCTCAGACAGGAAAAGCACATTAGGTAGATGCTTTTGGGTCTGCTTTGAGTTCATGGTTTAGCAGGAAACAATCCAGTGTTTCTCTTAGCATGGCTGAAGAAGAATACATAACAGATTTCTCTGCTAAGTTGTGAAGTCATATGGCTTCAGAAGCTGATATCAGGTCTCTTTAACCTAAAGATGGATACTGCAATGATTCTATGAGATAACCAGATTTGTGATGATAGAGAACCCTGTGTTCCATTGTAACACATAGAAATCCAATATTTCTACGTACGAGATAAGATGCAGATGATGATGCTTTCAGTATTCACTTACTAGAGATACAGATTGTGATAGTTTAGTATTCACATACTGAAGATGTATATGATGATGGTTTAGATGATGATGTGCTAACGAAGCCTCTGTCTCGAGTAAAGTTCGAACACTTTCGAGATAAGCTTGGTGTGGTTCGAAAGAACCTTCCTCAAAGGGGGAGTAGTGATGTTGCAGTGGGATTGTATCATCCCTGGGAATCTTCCCAAAAGTGTTCCGGTGACCTCGGTCCTCGAGAATGAAGAGGGATTGTATCATCCTGAGACATCTGTCCAAAAGTGATCCGGTGACCTCGGTCCTCGAGAATCAAGAGGGATTGTATCATCCTGGGACATCTATCCAAAATAGATCTGGTGACTTCGGTCTTCATGAATGTGGTGGGATTTCATCATTCTTGAACTTTAGTTCAAAATGTATCCAGAGGTCTCAGACCCCTTGAATGTGGTAGGATTGCATCATCCCTGAAATTCGGTTCAAAATGTATCCGGAGGTCTCGGCCCCCGTGAAAGTGATGGAGTGCATCATCCCTGAACCTCGGTTCAAAATGTATCTGAAGGTCTCGGCCCCCATGAAAGTGGTGTATTGCATCATCCCTGAACCTCGGTTCAAAATGTATCTGTATTTCTTGGCCCTCATGAAAGTGGTGGGATTGCATCATCCCTGAACCTCAGTTCAAAATGTATCCAGAGATCTCGGTCCCTGTGAATGTGGTAGGATTGTATCATCCTTGAACTTCAGTTCAGAACGGATCCGGTGACTTTGGTACTCGAGAACGTGTGTTGATCCCGTAATTCCTAGAGGAAGGATTGTCTGAGTTCCACATATGTGTTGATCTCGTAATTCCGAAAGGAAGGATCTTTAGCAACTCTGTAAAGACCTAAATCCCGTAATTCCGAAAGGAAGGATCATTGACTTGATCCCATAATTCCAATAGGAAGGATTGTCTGATTTCCACAGATGTTTGATCCCATAATTCCTAGAGGAAGGATTGTATGAGTTCCACATATGTGTTGATGCTGTAATTCCGAAAGGAAGGATCTTTAGCAACTCCGTAAAGACCTAAATCCCGTAATTCCGAAAGGAAGGATCATTGACTTGATCCCGTAATTCTAATAGGAAGGATTGTATGAGTTCCACAGATGTGTTGATCCTGTAATTCCAATAGGAAGGATTGTCTGAGTTCCACATCTGTGTTGATCCCATAATTCTGAAAGGAAGGATCATTAGTAACTCCGTAAAGACCTAAATCCCGTAATTCCGAAAGGAAGGATCATTAAATTGATCCCATAATTCCAATAGGAAGGATTGTCTGAGTTCCACAGATGTGTTGATCCTGTAATTCCAATAGGAAGG
>LPNX010964010.1:82905-178353 GCA_001517045.1 Pseudotsuga menziesii
CTTTGTAAAGACCTAAATCTCGTAATTCCGAAAGGAAGGATCATTGGTAACTCCGTAAAGACCTAAATCTCTTAATTCCGAAAGGAAGGATCATGTTGATGTTTTGATGATGTTGATGTCTTGATGATAATGATGTTTTCATGATGATGATGTTGCTGATGTGTTGCAGCTGCAACATTTTCCCAAAATTCAAAAAATTGCGGGACCCTCCTTTGCTTATATCGGTTTGATTTTCTTCTTTGATTTGATTTAATGATTCTTCATAAAGACTTTTTCCTAATACCTGAAATGATCCACCACTCATTTAATTTTTTCATTGCCTATGAATGTTTAAGTTTAACATTGCATTTTACAAGTGTTTGAGTCGGAAGTTTAGTTGCTTGCACTCCCGCCGTTGCGGAAAAGTAATAAACTTTAGTTTCGACGATTCTCTCCAATGAATTCTGTCTCAATCGGCTGGTTTTTTGGATTTACATCGGAGCATTGTGTTTCTATGTTCTCCACAGTTGCGGACGACGGACAACGAAGTCTCTCGATGGTTGCATTGAATTTTCAACCCCGCTTTTTTGTTTCATCGATCCTTGATTTTTGGGTTTCCGCCATTGCTACTGAAAAAAAGCACTATCTTCCCGGTCATTTAGTTGATTTTTCCTCCGATTTAGGTTCTGCCTATTGCGGGATGTGATGTCCTTTATGATTCCTCCATTGCGGCTCCTTATTCTCCTATCGCTCGGACGCTCAGTCTTGCGAGCTCCGATGCTTTATTGACTTCTCTCGGATGTATCGGCAGTTACTTTAGTTGTTTTACCACCCGACGTTGCAGAAAGAAATATTCTTGCGACCTCCGATCCTTTTGTTTCCACCGTCCGATATTTCTCCCGATGCTCATGGTTGACTATATATATATGGGGTCGGGCATGTGGATTATTCTATTGATATTTCCAACTATCATGCACTATCATTGTCGTGCACTATCATTCTCTCAAGCTCGCAAGGACCCCCACTGCCGACATACCCTCGTTCCCAGGTTGCTCAATCGTGGAAGCTTGACAGTCCTCTTCCCATCGGTCGCGCATCAGTGCCAGGTAGGCTCTTATGTGTGTTATCTAGTTCCGTTCAAGCGTTGTGATAATTGTTCCACGGTTAGGTTTTTTACGGCTATTTTTCCTTGGCCCCATAGTCTACATTTATATATGCTGGGGGGGTGTAGCATAAATATCAGTGGGGAGTCTTGTTTCCCATAGGGCGGTTTCCTCCACGGCCGTTATGTTTTTCGACCCTGCGCTTGGTGGTTGGGGAGATTGGTGCAGACGATCGTTATGCCATATGCACCAGTCTGCCCCATATTATGATAGGTCATTAGGAGAAGGTTTTTATGGCCCCCCTATGATTATTGGATTGGTTTCCCCTCTCATGTTGCCCGCATTCTCAAACCATGCTGCATTTCACCATGTTGTTTCAAGCGACCCGGTTCATGGTCGTTTTCGAACCCAAGCTGGTCGGGGGTTGTATAACACCGCGTAACCCTAGACGGACCATCAGTGACGCGCAGGCAGTGTTTTTTCTTGAAAGCACACTATTGAAGACTTGAATAAGTTCCCCTTTCGTTCCACACAGCGCGATGACCATGGCGCCCACAGAGAGCCCAAGGATTCTTCAGTTTAATGTAGATGTTGTTTCCCACTTAAGTTTTGTTGAGTAAGCCATGTTCAGTGTTAGACATGAGTATTAGCCTACACATATTTGCTTCATTTAATTAATTTCCGTCATGTTAAGCACATATGAGGTAAAACACTGCACATTGTTGTCTCAATCTTTGCAACTTATCCGGAAATGGCCTAATGATTATAATTTCATATATGACAGGAAGATTCTGAACTCAAAATGTCGAAGCGACAAAAGAAGAAGGTCCCTGTAGTTGAAGAGAATCCCGATGTGGAAGTTATCACCAAGACCGAATATATCTATGAGGACACCAAGTGCATAACTAGTGTAGAGCCTGAGTACCAGTGGGGAGACATATATAGGTTGATCATGCGCAGAGAGGTGCCTGATATAGGCTTTGAGGAAGAAGGAATATACGCAAATATAGAAAGTTCTTCACTGATGAAGATTGCTATAAGACCAAATCTCTTCCCATGCTCTAAAGTGATTGGTTGGATTCTGACCCGGTGATTGGTTGGATTCTGCCCCTGGTAGATGTAACCACTATGATCCTTGAGAATGTTGACAAACAAGGCTATGCTGCCTATAGCCCATAATATGTAGCCCTGGCCTACCACCTGCCAGAAGCACAAATATTTATGTCTGATGATTGGCTGAGAAACATCATAATGGACCTCATTGAGACCCTCAAAACAATGCTGCTTCCTGGAAGAAACTTTAGAACTAGGCCGATGGGAGAATATGATACCACGAGCTTGAGAACCCCTTACAAGTTCATCGATTTAATGCTTAATAGGATTTTCAGAAGAGCTCATGGAAAAATCTTCAAATTGGAGTGGATGCCAATTATTTTTTATGTTGCGACCCAGGGGACCATTTTCAACTGGGACAACATAGTGTCAAATAGTCTTTCATCCTGCTTGGCCTCAACTTTGGGAGGAGTGTCCCAAAAGAGGTCAGAATTTTACATGAGTTCCATACTCGTTGATTGTATACTGTGCAATCAACCTTTCCCCGGCCTAAGGTGCACCTGGGACAGGGAGAGGATTCCTATTTACTCTGCATACAAGCCACTATGGGCTCACAAGTACCACAGTCACTACCGAGAGGTCTGTGAACATTTTATCATGCCATTGTTTACTCTCATTTTCCTGAAAGAATGTGATTGCATGTCAGAAGAGGCATTGCAGGTAATTTAAGAATATGTGGATTATTACCTGACTGAGGATGGGCTCTACTTCAGAATGTTTGGAGGCTCCAGAGCACCCTCCCTACTACCCAAATATGCCACAGACTACGTCATTCATAAAGAGGTAGTTAGGCAAGTCTTCCTGGATGGCATAGGAAGCTTTTTATTTGAGCATAAGAAGGATGCCTATCCCCCTTTTCCTTTCAAGTTGGGGAGTTATAAGTTTACCAGAGTGAAGAAAGCAAATGAGTTTGTGGAAGAGTTGGAAAAGTTTCATTTTGGTGAGATGCCCTTCCACAAGAATGACTCCCACAACAAAGTAGTTGAACACTGCAAAGAGGCCAACGTACATTTTGAATACACTCACCATTGGGACAAAGAAGAATCCGTCTTCCGTAGTGCATTAAATATGACAGCCCAATATGACAGCCCTAAGGAGAAGGTTCAAAAAGAAGATCACCACCAAAGGTGGGAAGGGGCAGGATGAACAAGTAAAAGCTGATGAAGAAGCAAGGAAAATAAATGAAGAATCCCAAAGGTTAGCCCAAGAAGATGAAGGGTGGCTGAAGGGAGAAGAGGAAGAGAAAAGAAGAGCTGCACAAGAGGCAGCCAGAAAAGTAGAAGAAGATGCAAGAATTGAAGAAGAAGAAAGGAAAAGGAAGCTTGATGAGGAGCTTCAGAAATAGGAGACAGAGAGGATGAAGCTAACCCAGTCAGTGACAGAATAGTCAGCCTCTAACACAGCTGACATTCAGACCCAGTATGTGGAGAACCCCAAGGTTCAGGACCCAGAAGTACCGGCTGTCAGCACACCTGGACACTCTATGGTGCCCACAATTAAACTGGTCCCCTTTGAACAGAAGATAGGGGAATAAATCCCGATTTTAATACTTTCTTCTATGACAAGGAAAGAAAGGAAAGAAACAGGATAGTAAAGAGAACTGAAAAGAAGGTTGAAACAGGAGGTCTGTCTGGGAAGATGATAATTGATATGACCGTTGTATATGGAACAGATCGAGATCCCAGATTCACTATTAGAGCAGGAGCTGCATTGATCCACGCTTTGAAGGATAATGTAGACAAAATAATGACAGATCTGGAGCAATCTAAAAAGTCTTCTTCTCAGCTGAAAGACACATTAAGAAGGGAGAGAGAAAAAAACAGCAAGCTGAAGAGAAAATTTGAAGACGTGCAAAAGGAGATGAATTCTTCAAAGGCTGAATTGCAGGTGCTCCAAGCAGAAAGAAGATCTATGGAGACTACACAAGAGTGTCTGGAGAAAATGCAGCAAGAGTATCAAGAGTTAAGCGCAGAGAAGGAACAGCTGCTAGGAAAGATAGAAGACTTAGAGCTGCAAAAGACCACCTTGGAAGCAAGTGAGAAGCAATCTCAAGAACAAGAAACAAAACTTCAAGAGAAAATTTCTTCTATGACAACAGCTTTAGAGGAAGAAAAAGAACAACAAGTTAATCTCCATCCTTTCAAGGAACATGTGCTCGCACAAAATGCCAAGATGCTTCAGCTGCAGACTGTCATAGAAGAGGAGAGATGCAAATTTTTGCAAGTAGATGGTCTATTGGAGGAGATTCTGGAGACCTCCTCCTATTTTGTTAATATATCTCAGGACATCCTTGAAGTCCTGACAGCAAGGATGGCAAGACTAGAGAATGATGAAGAAACTCCTGCAGAGCTACCCTCGAAAGATAGACAGGCCCTTAAGCAGGATTACGACTTATTAGAGTTTGCTATCAACACAGCCTAGGAATTCAAAAAGGCTGTTAGAAAGATGAAAGGGGAATGTATAGAATTCTTCAGAAGGATCTTGATTACCTATAAAGGATACCAAGTAGAATTTGAGCAGAGAACAGAAGCTTTTTCGGACCACAACTTGTTTGTGCAAAATTTGCAGAAAAGGTACCAAGATGAGGAAGCAAAAATACAGCGCATTCAAGCTCTTGACGACCAGATCTTAAGGAATGAAGTAGATCATTCCGCAGTCAGTGTGCAGCTACTAGAAGATCAGCTTCATTTGAGTGCAGCCAGAATTGAATCCATCAACAACTAGGCTGCGAAAATCGAGATAAACATTTGTTTTTTGGAACCTTCTGAGTTTGAAGGCATCGCCTCAGAAGCTTTAGCTTGGAAGAAATTCTAAATGCTCAAGTGGGGCCCTCCTTGTGAATGATGGTTCACTTTTGTAATATGTAACAATTTTGTAAACACTTAATGAAAGTGAAATTTTGGGAGACGAAGGGTTGGGAAGCCCAAGGGTTAATTTGTTGGCAGCCCAACAGTCTCATTCGTTTTGTATAAATACAGAGGACTTAGAAGAACAAAGGGGATTTTTTCCCAGATTAGACAAGAAAAGAAATATTGTAAGAAGAACTACTTTTTTTGCAATAAAGAATTATTGTTTTCCTGTCGGAGAAAGTGTGGTGGGACGTTCAAATGTTATGCCATGGATTGGTGAAAGATGAACTATTTCATTTTTCCAGCTTTTTGTCCATTAACTGTGAGATCGTTCTAACTCTTAGAGCCTATGTTCTTGTTTGAATGATTTCTGGTTTATTCTGTGAATTACCACCATGAGTAATGAATGCTTTTCATAAGCAATTGGCTATCTGATTGTCTAAATATCTTTAATCGTTCATGTGTTGTAGGAAGGAATATCAGCTATCTGTAATTTCTCTTTATAATGCATGTACAATATACATTACTCATAAATAAGTTGCAATTTGGCTCCCCGGGGATAGGTAGATAGTTAGTTTTACTTTATTACTGCATACTTGATTTAGATGCTTGTGAATTCTATGACGAGAGGTAAGAACCTGCACATCACATTGTGACTACTCCTCGCATCCTTTATCACCCTGCATTGTTAATTAGGCACGTGCATATCATATCTTAAGTCAAAAAATACAAAAATATATACGGTGGACCGGGCCGCAACCGGTAAACCCTTTTTGTTACTTAACCTATGGTAGCCGGACCGCAAACCGGACGGATTCCCTACACCAAGCAGTCACGGGCTAGTTGGGAATGTTGACTAGGGAGAATCCCTTGCTGTTGTTGCCTACGAATTTCCAGGCCTCAACATGATGATGATGAGGTTCTCTGATCGAAAGATTAGAATATGATGATGATGATGTTTCTCTGATCGAAAGATCATAAGTTTTTGATGATGATGATGTTCTCTTATTGAAATATCAGAATATGATGATGATGCTGTTGTTGATGATGATGATGTTCTCTGATCGAAAGATCAGAAGTTGCTGATGATGATTTTCTCTGATTGAAAGATTAGAATATGATGATGATGTTGTTGTTGACGATGATGATGTTCTCTGATCAAAAGATTAGAATATGATGATGATGATGTTCTCTGATCAAAAGATCAGAATATGATGATGATGATGTTTTCTGATTGGAAGATCAGAAGTTGCTTATGATTATGATGTTGTTGATGATGATGATGTTTTATGATCGAAAGATCGGAATGCAATGATGATGATGATGTTTCTGATCGAAAGATCAGAATGTGATGATGATGAGATCCTGATGATGATGATGCCGTATTATCAAAGTATGATGATGATGACGTACTGATCGAAAGATCAGAATATGATGATGAGTTGATGTTAGAGTATGATGATGTTTGGTTGATGATGTTTCTGATCAAAAGATTAGAGGCTAATGATAATGATGATTCTGATTGAAAGATCAGAGTGTGATGATGATGATATTTTGATACTGATATTTTGATGATGATGATGTTGATGTTTTGATGATGTTTTCATGGTGATTTTTTTGATCGAAATATCAGAGTATGATGATGATGTTGTTGCTGATCGAAAGGCCAAAGTGCTGAAGAAGATGTTGCTGATCGAAAGGTCAAAGTGTTGAAGATGATGTTGCCAATCAAAAGGTCAAAGTGCTGAAGATGATGTTGCTGATCAAAAGGTCAAAGTGCTGAAGATGCTGCTGATCGAAAGGTCAAAGTGTTGAAGATGTTGCTGCTGATTGAAGAGTCAAGATGCTAAAGATGTTGCTGATCGAAGCGGTCAAAGTACTGATGATGTTGAAGACTAAAGATTGAAGATGAAGACTACATGATGTTGAAAATCTTCCAATGATTTATAGATGTATCACCCTGATGATGTTAATGATTTCCTCTATCTCCCTCCTATTATTGTTGTTGTTGATGTTGTTATAGAATACCCTTCTCGTTAAGGGGGAGTGTTGAAATATCATAACTTCAAAGAATATTCTATATGTATTTCCTTGTGGTCCCCGATGGTCCTACCGAGAGAACCACTTGTATTACTTTGTACCCCGATGCTCCTAATCGAAAGAACTAATAAGAGTCATGAGGCAATCCCCTCTAATTGTAAAGGTGGGTCATTAGCACCCCAGTGTGGTTACTTGAGCCTACATGTGTAACTCGAGCCTACATGATTAACTCAATCCTACATGTTAGATGAGTTAACTTAAGTGAACGGATGAATATAAATAGAGGTGTAGTGCTTCTCATTTGGAACACACACTCTCACTTGTGTAGTGCATTAGTGGAGAAGAGAAGTAGCTGGAGAAGGAGGAGGATCAGGCTTTGATCTCCTTGCTGGTTTTATCTTTTATCTTTTTGGGGAATCTATATTGAGGAAGATTTTGATGGGTTTTTCCCTTTAGGGTTTTCCCAGGATAAATATTTGTGTTCCTTTTGTATGGTTGTGCTTGTCTATCTTTCAGTGATCCTGTTTATATGCTTTTGTTATGAAAATGAAATGAAATACCGATGTCTTAGCTAAGCATATGAAAAATTAACACAGACTTGAATGGAAAAGCACTCATGTGTCAGTTAACTTTGTGGGCTTTCAAACACGTAAGCCTCAGTCTCGTCATGGGTTCTCCCTGCTTGCGAAATGGGTTGTTGGTTGAAGGTTCCTATGGTTGGAAACCTAGCTACAAACTCTCTGTTGATTATGATATTTACTTTGTTGTTTAATATCCATGTTTTAATTTTAAAACCCTGTCGATATATCGTTGGGTTACACAAGCTTTTGAAGCTGTGATGTATGTGTGGTTTCGGTGAAACAATTTTCAGCCTTACGGCTTAATGATGTAATACTATTGTGAAGTTTATAAAAACCTCCTCTGTGCTCAGAGATTTTTATGTGATTTTTTTGTCTCGTTGCTTCGGTTTTTCTATTTGAACTTTAAGAAAATGAAACTGTGAGTTGGGTTTTACCTAACCTATCAGTAATGTAGTTTTACTTGTTAATATAAAATACTTATGTATAATTTTCTTAAAGATAGAAGACTGTGAAATAGTCTAGTTGTAAGTTTGTGGGGTTTTTACTTTTACAGTTAGTAATGTAACTGGTTATAGTTTAATACAAAGACTTTTATGTATTTGTTTTTATTAGCAGGTTGGGTTTCGACCCTTTGATTTTTACAGGCTATAAGCCTACTTTTGGTTCATGTTTTTATATTGCAAAAAGGTTTATATTAATGGATTATTTTGCTTAGGATTTCCATTTATATCATATTTATTAATTTGTTGTATTTATAATTATTTTAAGCTCTATTTAGGAGATATTGATAATTTCTTAAACTCGATTTTTAAAGGTTAAAAGAAATACTGTAAACCCTACAGTTTAAGAAATTCTTGTTTCCGCTTATAATATTCTTGACTCTTTTTTTTAGAAAAATAGAATAATGAAAGATTTATATGACTTAAAGTTATAAGTATGGTGCTAACTCTGTAAGAAATGAAAAGATTTTAAACAGTTTTGCTTCTAGTTTTTAGTTAAGAAAAATATAATACTTATATTTTTAGTACGTCATACTTGAAACTAGATTAATATCGACCTTCAGTAATTTTTGTAAATATAAAAGGATTATAAAAGAATCCTTACTCTGGTCCGTTGAGTTAATATTTATAAACTGTTTTGCTATTATCTTTTTACATGTTTTTCTCAAATATCAGTTGTTTATTTTACTGTAATATTTTTATTTTCTATCAGTATACTAATATTGAAATAATAGTAATATTTACTATTCTCTTTATACCTGTGTTTCCATTTAATTGGCAGAAGTAAATAAGTGCAGACAAAACCTATCACTGCTATTCAGTGAAATTCGTAAACTTTGAAGTAAAACCTATCTACTATTCACATTCAAATAAAGAATCATTCTTTTACTTAAACAATCCAACTGTGCTAGAGTGCGACCTGAGTTCAGGTGTGGAAAAACACAGCTTGGAAATCTAATTTCTATCTATTTCACTATTTACATAATCATATCCATTTCTACAATAATCTATAAGTTTACTGAACTTAACATTACATAGTTACCTTTTCATTCATAAACCCTAAACAATAACATGCCTGTAATAGATAATCTAAGAATTATTTAACTGAAGACAGTAAAAAAAAATAGAACAGGTTGAGGACAAGACAACAACAGCTTAAGGAGGTCGTTCCTCCCTACCAAACTCCTAGAGAGTGCTCAAACAACGCTTCCTCGGGACCCCTAAGCTTGTTCCTGGTCTTCTTGGCTGAGAACTAGGTGGAAAATGCAACTGTAAAACCTCTGTCACCTTACTGGTTCAATTACCTCAGTAATAAAAATATGCTCTCAGCAGTATGATCTTCAGCTTAAAAGTTGCAACTAGATCAATTTTAGCAGTTATCCCCTCAAACACATTCTAGACTCCCCTCCATTGAATTTCTCTTGAGTAAATTCATTCACCTTGAATGATCACTTCTCTAGAATGATCAGCCCCAGCTCTCTTCAATGGGACATTTTATAGAGATGCATAGTTCTTCTGGGTCAGTTTTCATTAAATGAGCCACCTACTCTAATTCCACTTTCTTGGGGAATCATGACCACAAATATAGGGAAGTTGCTACCTACAATAGTTGGAAGTGGTTTGAGGATGCTGCCACATGTCAGTTTGCTCTCCACCCAGTCTCCTCCACTATTGACCAGTAAACACTCTTTTAACAACTCTCCTAAGCTGTTGTCTCCTCATTTATTTATTTATAAATAAAATATTCTGAATTTACATTAAATATTGTTGACCCCACTTGGTCATCAATTACAACTTAGCATAAAATTTAACACAATGTTCCTCAAATATTATAATTTTTTTTTTTGCAAATTGGGGCATGTGACATACACACCCCCTTAAATTATAACATCGTCCTCGATGTTATTTATTCCTCGTCCTCATATTTCCCCTAAAATATAATTGGATATGCATCCCGCATATCACTTTCCAATTCTCAGGTGGCTTCCTCTAGACTAAGGTGCTTCCATTGCACCTTCACTTAACCATTGGTGCAGTTCCGAAGTGTGATATCTCTCCGCTCGAGGATACAGTCCGGTTCCACCAGAAAATATCCTTCGGGTTCCACCTGTACATCATTCCAGTTAATAACATGAGTAGCATCATGCACATATTTCTTTAATATAGAAATGTGAAAAACATTGTGAACTCTTAAATTTGGTGGTAAGGCTAACTTATAGGCTACCTGTCCAATCCTGGATAGTATTTCAAAAGGACCACAATAACGAGGTGCTAGTTTGGCACAACTACCCAACCTTAGAGAACTCTTTTTGGGTCTCACCTTAATGAAAACATGTTCACCTACCTAGAACTCTTTTGGAGTTCTTTTAAGGTCTACTTGACTTTTCTGTCGATCTTACGCAATTTTTAGATTACCTTGTACCCGCTTTACAATTTCTCCATTTCTTTCAATAATTTAGGTCCTAATACTAACCTATCCACCGGATTACTCCAAGAGATGGGAGTGTTACATTTCCTTCCATACAGAATTTTGAAAGGACTATATTTATCTTAAGCTTGATAATTATTATTATAAGCAAATTCTACCAGGTGTAAATAATCTTCCCATTTACCTTGATGTTCCTTTACATACATTCTTAGTAAATCTTCTAGTACCTGATTTACTCTTTCAGTCTGTCCATCAGTTTGAGGAAGAAAGGAGGTACTAAAATTTAACGTAGTATTTAATCCTTTAAATAGAGATCTCCAAAAGTTACCTGTAAATTTAGGGTCTCGGTCTGAAATTATGACCTTCGGTATTCCATACAATCAAAAAATTTGCTTTAAGAAAATATCAACTATATTTGCAGCTTATAAGTAGTTTTTACAGGTATGAAATGGGTTGCTTTACTCAATTTGTCAACCACTACCATTATGGAGTCATTTAAGTTCTGATTTTTATGCAGTCCAATAACAAAATCAAGACTAATTATCTCCCATTTCCAGCTAGGAATGGGCAAAGGATAAATTAATCCAGCTGGATCCTAATGTTCAGTTTTTACTTGCTGACATTCAAACCATCTAGCAATATATTCTGCCAGTTCAGTCTTCATGTTTGGCCAAAAATACTCTTTTCTTAACATGGTTATAGTTTTCTGATAACCCGGATGGCCTGAGTAAGGAGTTTTATGGATTTCATCTAAAATTAATAACTTAATATTAGGTACGTTAGGTACATTAATTATGTCTTTATATAGTAAAAAAAAAATTTCATTCAAGTTGTAGCCTGTACTTAGACTTTCTATTGGATTTTCTTTTGCTTTTGCTTGTAACTTTAGGTAATTTTCATCTTGTTCTATCCCTGCTTTAAGCTGTTCTTCCAAATCTGTTGTGTAAGTGCTGATAGCTGCTGTAAAATTCAGCTTTGCATTCTTACTTAATGCATCAGCAACTTTATTTTCTTTCCCTTTAATGTGTTGAATTTCAAAATCATATTCACTTAGAAAAGCTAGCCACCTAGCTTGTCTAGCATTCAAGTTAGGTTGATCTAACAAATATTTTAATCCCTTATTCACTGTCATTAAAATAAATTTTCTTCCAATTAGATGATGATGCCACATCTTTAAAGCATGTATGACAGCAGCTAATTCCAATTCATAAGTTGCGTAATTCTTTTCATGAATCTTCAATTTCCTAGACTTGTAAGCAATGACATGTCCTTCTTGAGTCAATACTCCGCCTAAACCATCATTGCAAGCGTCAGTACATACTATAAAATCTTTATTTTGATCAGCAATTCTCAAAATCGGTGCGCTAGTTAATAAGGTTTTTAACTTTTTAAAACTATCCTCTCACTTCTGATTCCAATCAAATTTCTTTCCCTTTTTTTGGAAAGAGGTTATCGGATTTGCGATTCTTGAAAACCCTTCGATGAACCTCTAGTAATAACTGGTAATCCCCATGAATGATTGGACATTAGTTACGTCTTTAGGAACTGGCCAACCTTCGATTGCCTTTTTCTTTTTGGAGTCCATCGAAATTCCTTCTTTAGTCACCACATGACCTAAGTACTAGATTTTATCTTTAAAGAAGTCACATTTACTAAACTTTGCAAAGAGTTGATGATCTCGCAACTCTTGCAAGACAATTTCTAAATGTTCTTTATGTTCTTCTTCAAATTTCGAATAAATTAATATGTCGTTGATAAACACAACCACAAATTTATCCAGATATTTATGCATTACATTATTCATTAGACACATAAAAACAACTGGAGCGTTAGTAAGCCCGAATGGCATGACGACAAACTCATAATGTCCATATCGAGTCCTAAAAGTTGTTTTAAAGATGTCGTCATCTTTAATTCTAACTTGGTGATATCCAGACCGTAAGTCAATTTTCGAGAATACCGTGGCTCCACGTAGTTGATCAAACAGATCATCTATGTTAGGTAACAGGTATCTGTTCTTGATAGTCATCTTATTTAATTGACGATAATCTATGCAAAGTCGTAGAGTTTCATCCTTTTTCTTAACAAAGATGACAGGTGCCCCCCAGGGAGACACACTGGGTCAAATATAATTCTTGTCAATAAGTTCTTTTAATTATGACTTAAGTTCATTAAGTTCAAGTATATTCATCCGATAAGGGGCCTTTGAGCTGAGCACTGCACCAGGTACCAGTTCAATGATAAAATCTAATTCCCTCTTCGGAGGCAATCCCGGAATTTCTTTCAGAAATACATCTGCATATTCCTTTAGAACTGGTATATCCTCAAATTTTAATTTATCTATGTTGTTTAGATTTTCCTCATTGGTTACTGTTATTGCATAAGCCTTACAAGCTTTCCTAACAGCTCTCTTAAGTTGCAGAGTAGAAATCTACCTTGCGAATGTTTTCCTAGGGATTCCCTTTACGCTTATTAATTTTCCATCATTATCCATACAAGTAAAGGTTTTATAAAAGCAATTCAAGACCACCCTATGCTGCTCTAACCAATCCATACCAATTAATATGTCATATGAACCTAAAGGTAGTACATTAAGCTTAACAAAAGTTTCAAATTGATCCATAGTTACTACACAATTATTTACAAAGCTAATTACCTTTCTCTTTGCACCAGTAGCTAACTGAACTAACCAAGAACTTGCAAACTTTTCAACTGGAAGTTTACACTTTTCTACCAAGCTAGGATAAATATAGCTTAAACTAGCTACTGGATCAATTAAAATAGATATGGGTGTTTGATTTATCTTACCTTCTACTTCCACCATGGAAGTTTGATAGTCTGCTTGTCGATCTCTAAAGTTGCATTGATCCTGGGCATAGTCCTTGCTAAATCCCCAATAGTCATCTCCTCCTGTATTGTGTGGATATTGCTGACAGTCTTTTTCCGATTGGGATAGACTGAGGCATAATGTGGACCATTGTATTCCCAACACTTTATGGGTTCTTTTCGTTCAAAGTTCTTTGTGTAATTACTATGATTATTAGCAGGCTCTTTATTTTTTTGATTGTTCTGATTGTTATATGAATTATTCTTATTCCCCTGGAAATTCTTATTAGAAAAATTTATGGCATTATTATTTTTAGAATTCCGATTAGGCACAAACTCTTTCTTCTTTTGATCATAATTATTATTCATTTTGGCCTTCCAGTTGGCCATACTCTCATTTTTACGATTATGTTTATAATGGAAATTCGCTTTCCTCATAGCTTCTTCCAGGGTTTTCGGATTGTCATACTCAATCCTATCCTTTATGTGATAAGGTAAACAGCTGAGAAACTAATGTACCTTCGATTTTTCATCCACAAGGTATGGCACATACCTAAGCAGACTTAAAAACTTATTGTTCAAATCTTTCATAGTCATTGTACCTAGTTTTAGCTCATAGAATTCTTTAGCCCTTTCTTCATAGTACTGTTCAGATAAAAATTTCTTTTTAAAGTGTTTCTTGAATGTACTCAAATTTATGTTCTTCTCTCTTATACCTTTCACTCTCTTTAAATCTTGCCACCATATATCAGCTTTCTTTGTAAGATTATAAATAGCCATCCTAGCCTTTAATTGGTTAGAATAGTTATAAATCTGGAAGTACTTCTTCATCCCGGATAACCAGGATTCCGCTTCCTACCATTTTTTAGTTTCTCCATTAAATGTTGGCGGCTTGATCTTGTTAAACTCCCTAGAGATTTCTTCATAAGGTTTATATTTTCTTCAGCAGTTATCCCCTCAAGCACATTCCAAACTCCCCTCCATTGAATTTCTCTTGAGTAAATTCATTCACCCTGAATGATCACTTCTCTAGAATGAGCAGCCTCAACTCTCTTCAATGGGAAATTTTATAGAGATGCCTAGGTCTTCTGGGTCAGTTTTCATTAAATGAGCCACCTACTCTAATTCCACTTTCTTGGGGAATCATGACCACAAATATAGGGAAGTTGACACCTACAATAGTTAGAAGTGGTTTGAGGATGCTGCCACATGTCAGTTTTCTCTCCACCCAGTCTCCTCCACCAATTGACCAGTAAACACTCTTTTAACAGCTCTCCTAAGCTATTGTCTCCTCATTTATTTATTTATAAATAAAATATTATGAATTTACATTAAATATTCTTGACCCCACTGGGTCATCAACTACAACTTAGCATAAAATTTAACACAATGTTCCTCAAATATTATAAATTGCTTTTGCAAATTGGGGCATGGGACATGTGCAGTCTGTGAACCCGACGAAAAACCACTATAACCAACCTATGAATAAAACCTTACCATTTTGGATTTCAAGGAAACCATTGATGTAGACCGAGCACAACCACGGGAGGAAATTTCATGCATATCAATCAAACTAGGAATTGTTAGAATGCTTTCTAAGTAAAGATGACTTTTGTTTAATTTAAATAGAGTAGGGATAATTTTTCCTCACTTTTGGAAAAGAACTAGGAGGACTGTGAGGAGGTGACCTTGTCACCACTCTTGCCATCCAGATTACAACCTACATTCCACACGTTACACAGTTAAAATGATATAATTTGTAACCTTTAACAAATGATTTTTTAAGCAAGGCATGTTAGGGTAAAAAAACCCTTACCTGGCCAACAAAGAGTGTCTTGAAGTTTGAGACTATGTTTTTTTTGAAGCCTCTCTAGACGTCTGCACAATGAAGGAAAATAGTTTAGAGTCTTTTTATGAAATCAAGTTTTAACAGACAAGGAAACTATTAGTCTAGTTTTACCTTAAATGAATGCAGAGAGGGATAGGGTTCAGCTCCTCCTGGATGCCCGTATTTCTCCTCTAGATGCATAATGAAGGAGAATCCCCAGGTTAGATATTACCTACGCCATTAATCTAAAACCAATTTTTAAAATGAGTAAAACCAAACTGAGAAGTATTCATTACCTGGTTAAAGTCTTGGTAAACTCAACGAAGGATTTGTTTTCTTCTTCATCACGACGAACCAGAAAGGCCGAGGCCATCATGGAGGCCATATCACCGATAAAAACCTTTAAATATACCTCAGAAGCTAGAATAGAAATTCTATTAACCAAATGTGTAAAGGATTGGGAAAAAATATGGAGCGCAACCATGAATGGCTAAGATCTCTCCCATCAACCAGTTACATACCAAAAATAAATGCAAAAAATGACACCTTCAGACAGAGTAAATACCACATTAAAACCCATGGAAAATCCCTCGCAGAATATCATGACAAATGGAGGGATCAGATCCCTCTCGGTCCCCATCATATGCATTAAAAATTGCCATCAATACACCTGGTTGTGATGTCAACTCATAGTTATGGTAGAGTTATTGGCCCGTAGCCAAAAACTAAAATATATGCGTTGGAAAACCTTGTAACTCCCATCGAAGGTTATGGCATAAAACATGTTATAACAACAACATATTATGTGTCAAGGTCGAGGTTGGGATCCCGACTATGGTTCTTATTACCATAGCCCCCAAACCACCTCTTCACCAAATGCTTAACCCATGATTGCGCTAAGGATTGCATACTCCAACCCTTTCATAAACTTGTGTTACCTTTGTCACCTTATAGTGGAGGGTATGTTAGAACTAGGATATAGTTGCTAGAAGTAGGACATAGTTTCTAGGGCTAAGCCATAGCTTTTTAGGCTTAAAGTCGCTAGCAAAACCAATTTTTAAAATAAGCATACAAGACGTGAAAACATCACCTTCATGAGTGGCTATAGGGTCGTTGTCACCCATATGAAAACGCATCATATGGCATAACCTGTCCATCCAATGTAAAAAATCAATATAAGTTACTTCACACGCATATTACTCATGACGACAGTTTATTTCATGTTGCGACCAATTTATACATGTTATGACAACATAATCGGATAATAGAATAAATATTTTTTTTAATTTGGATTTTATAGGTATGTGACAAACTAGAAAAAAAAATGGAAAGTATAGTAAGTGGGATGAAGTGAAAAATAGAGTATTCAATTTAATGGGCCCTATAATTGTTGAGAGTTTATGAGCTATGTTTCCATTTTAACAAGTATGTCCATTCCCCTTTAAATGAAAATGAAAAAAATTGTATGGGAAGTTATTGAACTATCTTTTCAATTTATCATATCATAGAAATTGGGTATTGATATTTATAAATAACTAATATTCTAGCACTCATTTAATCCTACGTCGTCGCTTACGTCTTCAAAATTTGTCTTGTTTACATCAAACTCAATGCATAATGAACTTACTAATCATAGACTAGAAGTGAAAAAGTGGCATATTTATTATTTAAGTTAACTCAATTGATTGGTCTATTTATCAAATGCATGTTGTTAATAAATAATTCACAAGTTTCAATTCCATTAAATTATGCAAAACTGTCAATTGTAAAGTTGAAGATTGATAAAAAATTTAACATCCATCAAGAAAAAAAAGATTCCTTTGAATTTATCAACATAAGAGATAACTAACATGGAGGTTGGAATTTATCATGGAATCCTTCTCCCAAAGGTGAAGTACTCTATTATAACCCAAGATTACCAAGAAAGATTGGTATATATTCAATGATTCTAAAGAAAAAGGAAAAATGTTGGATGAACATAACTTTCTAAGTGATGAATGACATGTATCCATAAATCCTTCCTCCAAAGAGGATACTTACATACTACATGAATATTGTATTTCCTTTCTCTATAATGACACTTACTCATCCCCTTTTTTAACAATTTCATGTTTCAAATAAAAAACAATAGCCATTTCATTCCAACTAACTCTTTGTCCTCTAAACCCCCACCAAATCTTAACCTCACTTATGTTTATGAACATAAGTTTAAAGTAATAAAATAATCCAATTACTTTATAATTCTAACTCAGTTTAGAATTTATAATAAAAGAATATTATAAACTTCAAAAATATTTTAAAACCTAAAACGCCCACCGAATCTTAACCTCACTTCTCTTTATGAACATGAGTTTAAAGTAATAAAATAATCCAATTACTTTATTATTATAACTCAATTTAAAATTTATAAAAAAAAAAAAAATATTATAAATTTCAAAAATATTTTAAAATTTTTAGAATTGTGTAAAGATTTCTCACAAAACCTATGAGGCAAAAAGTTCAATGAGTAGGCCAATGAATTTAGTAGTGGCTACCATCAGAATGTCCGAATCATTATACCACTCATGTCTACGACATTCCAATCTTTGGGCATTCCAATCTCCCACCAAATGTGATTAGGTATTTTATGGCTCGTATGATTCTCAGTGTTGAATAATTTATGTGATATTTCGGTTTCCATGGCAAGTCCTCAATATGGTTTTTTGCATGCAAGCAATTTTTGTGATCTAAAATGGTCAGACATTTAACCATGGTTAAAGCGTGTGGATAAAATATAATCAAAACGCCTTATTTCTGCTATAAATTTGTGATTAAATTTGGTTAAAATTATGCCTGAAAATTGCAGTTTAGGGTATTATGTAATTTCATCAACTATAATTCTTTTTCCTAGACTAATTGTAACATTTTAAAATTACCCAGAAAGTTGAAATCGTGATCTAAAAACTCAGAATTGCATTTACAAGAATTGGTTGGCGTATATACTTACCAAAAGTGGCATTTACATCAGCCACAAACACAATTTCTATTTAATTGAACATAATGGTTGTAATAAACCAAAATTAAAGAAATTGTTTTGTTTTTTTTAATATTTATTTTTAAAAATATTTTTGACAGGAAGTTAGAAATAAATGTAATGGATTATTTTTTTATTAATTAAAAATACTCGAGGGAATCAGAAATGAAATAGTTTTTGAAAGAGTGTTTGCTAACCCACAAGAGGAAAAGACAAGTGTTTGAAGCTGCTGAGTGAGAACTCAAAATGTAGGAGGCATCTTCCCCAAAATCAAGTCACAACTCTTTATGGAGTGCTGAAGAGCAGGAGGCTCATAGATGGCCAAGTACTAGGAAAAATACTATATAATGGTATGCCCATTTATCAAGAAGGAGGCTAGCAGTGGACAGGGAATTGATCGGTTAATGCAAGAGATGGCACATTAAGTAGTTTTTTCTATCGTGGTTCAGCGAACAGGCTCGGGGGTTCTGGAGCAAGTGAGACTTGACTGCTCCAGGAGTTGGTTGGGAGGAACGACTATTCAATTTATGTTTTCCCGACATTAGTGTCAGGTTCCCTACTCAAATTCTTATCTATCTGAAACTAATTGCAGTAGGATTTCTAGTTAACTATGAACCGTAATTATTTCTTTTATTCCTATTATGCATTTGTTTAGAATATTGATCCTATTATACAATTGTTCCATATATTCCTACTGTGTATGATCTAAATATTCTTCCTATTTTTATGTTCAGTAAACGAATTTTATTTAGTACCAGTAAGGTCCTTAACGAATCTCTCTTCGGGCATCCATACCCAAATCAGAGAATTTGTGCAATGTGTTTTGTCAAAACAACTAGTAAATTGAAAGAATGTTACCATAGATCTAGTTAAATGTTCTAAATTGAGTTTTCTTATGTTTATAATACAATATTTAAAATAAGTTAATTAAAAACCAGAATCATACTATGTCCTTTGATAATTTTAGTCATATTTCAATATGAAAGACAGAAGGAACCCTTTTATTATAACAAATTCACAGAGTAATGGTCAGCTTAAAATAAATCAAATAACATGTAGCACAGTATTCCTTTGCATAAATCAAATGACCATTAAACTATTTTATCTATTAATTTTCTTAACATATTAAGAGGCGAGAGGATTCCATAAATCCCAGCTAAAAAATATCAATATTATCTCATCTTAAAATCCCAGTATAGATCGCGATTGCCAAGATCTCGATTTACGGAGATCAAGTGTAATAATAAAAAATAAAAGAAATGAATCATAAATATCCAATTATCAATTAACTAAATGGTACACGACTGAATTCAAGTAAACACAATATTAAACTAAATATTTTAGATCTAATAAAACCACTACAATTTTGTTCACGACTCTATCTCACACTTACACGGCCTCATCTTACAGGTAACTAAACCCGAGGCTCAATATTTAGTTTAAAAAAATATATTCTATAGATTAAAACCCAATTACATATCTTTTACAAACAACGAATCATTAAAATCTATTACTTGGCAGTAAGACCATATTTATATGGAAGTCACTTGATAAACAATAATCGTGACAGAAACCATCATTATAACAGCCAAAACTCAAACATTTGAATGGAACAGACTCTAGAGTGGTCGTTTTTATTTATTTTGTGGAAATACAATTTATGATAGGTAATACCTTTAACATCAAGAAATATATCAGTGAGAATCGAGCACAGATCCTCGACATCGCTTCATTATTTAATATAAAAAATAAACACGCGAGGTTCAAAACCGGGTGGTTGTAAGTCCATTACCAATGGCATCCACTATTCTTTAAAAACCCTAATTTATATAAATAGGTTTACAAAAAACGTTGTTCAAAGTGGTGGTAAGTCCATCAAGGATGGCACCCATGACAGGTTTAAAACCCAATAATATACATACATAAAGGATTTAAAATAAAACGACGGATTAGAGTGGTTGTGAATCCCTCTATCCAACATAATATAAAACCATAAGGGTTAAAATTTGAATTACATCTACACTTATCTTCACTGAGGAGAAATCTTGGCTCCTACACGGCCACGAGCCCATCCATCTCACAGCTAAAATGAACCATTGTTGCAGTTGGGAAGCAACCAAACCAGTGTCACTTACATAACCAAGCAGTGATTCCAGATAAGTAAAGAATGTTTAAAATAAATAATAAACAGAAATGAGGTTGGTTTTACTCACCTTAGAGGTTTAAGAAGTGGGCCTCGGAGGAGGTGACCCTGTCGCCATCTTCGTAGATGTTCCCAAACCTACAAGCATCCACCTTACAGTTAAGAATCATAATAAATTTTTAATTGAAAAACTAAAAGTATAAAGTACTAAAGTTAATTTTCTTCACCTTATTCGAATACAAAGAGGTCCACGGGTCAGCTCCTCCTGGATGCCCTTATCCCTCCTCTTCCTATAGAGTAAAAAAAAAAAAACCCACTCAGATGTTTCTATTTCAAAAGTCCTAAAATATATTAAAACAAACACTTACAGAGCTGAAGTCGACTTACGAGGTTAAAGGTAGTTCAAAGGATGTAGAACATTGGCCCTGTTTCGAATCGCAGCAACCAACAAAGCTATGACTATTGGCGGCCATCAAAACTAGCAAATCCTCCATTACACCTTGGAAACAAACCTTAAGAGTGCCATTAATGACTGGTACGAACTTACACCCAAGGAACCTTAAATAGCAGCCATGAGGGGCAAAGCCACTTTTCAAATAACTTACTGACCAAATAACAACAAAATGAAGTGTTTAGACATGCAAGAAACACATTAAACCCTAAACAAAACCCTCACCATCGTTTAGCACAAGTGGACGACCGATATCAAATCTCAGGAAAGATCTTAAAAGCCTAGCTGCACTGTCAACTCGTAGCCAGGACATCTTATTGCAAAGATCAACCACAGTACAACCAAAATGATAACTTCTACCTCCCAACATAGCACTTAGCAAAACCTTATAATATATGTTAAACATGTCAACGAAATATTACCCTAGACCAAACTTTGGATATGGTAATAGTATGTCCCAAACCATTAACATATTATTTATGCATATAAACTTTACACTTTGCACAAATGGTTATACATTGGGTCATCATAACCTAATTTTCATTCCAATCTTTGGATATGGACTATGGTGTTTAAAAATATAGTCTCCCCCCCCAACTCATTTCTTTACAAAAACATGTTGCTATCATCATCCTAAGAGTTGGGGCATGAATACCAGGGCCAAGACTTAGCATTAGGGCTAAGAAACCACTAGCATAATTTTTATATAACAAGATAAATATAAAAGTATGTCAAGAAAATCACCTTCAGGGTAACGAAAGAATGTGGTTAACAACTTTGCAAACATCCACATAATAACCTATCAAAATCAGTATTGGAAACTGTATAAGTTACGGTTGTTGCTGCAACTACTACCCCAAAACAATTTCATGTTTTAGCCCCCCCCTTTATTTCTTAGATTTTTCTCTTACTTAGAACTTTTTTCCCTGTGAAAATTGTTGTTCATGACTTGGTTTCACCGTGAGTAGGCTCAAGAATTTTTGCTTTTCACCAAGTATGAAAAAAATTTCTGATACGCTATGTCGAAACATTTCCTAGATTTTCGCCGATACAGCAGAGAACATTTTGCTTCCTGCTTGATGATTTACCATTGATTTTACATTGTTTTGACCCGATGTATTCGAAAAGTTTTCATCATCCCGCCGACACAACGAAGAAGGTTCGGTTTTCATTCGTGGTCTTTCATCCGATCTTGCGTTCGGGGAGGTTTTCAACCTAGGTCGGAAATAATTTTGATTTCCAGCTGATACTATCAATAGATTCATGCTTTCGAAGCCGACTTTTTTTGTCGGGTTGTTTCACCTCAGTTGGCCGACAGTTATGGCTAGAGTTTTCTTTCATCGTCGACGTGTTCGGTGTGGAAAATTTTTATCACCGTTGGATCCTTCTGAGCCAGTCTTTCTATGGGCATTGATCGGGCACTTTTAGGATATTTTTGTCGATAGTGTCGGGGGTTCTTTTGGTTTAATTTCTGAATACGACATAAAATGTTTGCGTTAACAGCCAACTTTTTCACTTCTGAAGCTGTCGGATGATTTATCTACTGTGTTTTGGCTTCGATNTGTCGGGGTTTCTTTTGGTTTAATTTCTGAATACGACATAAAATGTTTGCGTTAACAGCCAACTTTTTCACTTCTGAAGCTGTCGGATGATTTATCTACTGTGTTTTGGCTTCGATGAAGCTAACCGACAGTTGTGGCAGAGTCATGGTTTTTGAGCCGCCATGTTCATAGGTTTTCCTCTCGCCCTGTCGATACAGTTTTCCGCCAATGAGGTCTTAGGCGTGGGCGTCAAAATGACGTTCTACCTTGCGCATGCGACTTTATTTCCCACATTAAGTGTTTTCCTATTTCTTTCCTATATATATATATCCATTGGGGGTTTTTGGATTGCTTATGGTTTGATATTGGGTGTTACAGTTTGTTGAATACTATGGAGAACCTACTGTTCTGAGCATGCGCCTACCAAAGTTTTCCATTTGGAGCCTTCATAGCAGTTGGCGTCGATATTTTCAGCCAACCATCGAACTATCCTTTCTAGGTAGGATACAATCCTGCCATGACTTGTTTGATTGGTAAAGTGTCTTTGTTCTTTTGGTTTTCACGACTTGATGATTTAGTGTATTTAGGTTTTGTTTTTTGTGAAGTTAGGGTTGTTGTGGTTGCCACCCTTTTAAAAAAAAATTCCCTCAGACCCTTGGTCTATTTTTAAGTGTTCTGACTCGGTCATCCATTGGTTTACCTAGCTCATAGTTGGTCGTGGTTTTTCCTTCTAATGGCTCCTAGTCTTCTCCTGCCCAAGATTGCTCTGACTATTCAAGCATGGGTGGCTCAAAGCCTCTGTTGTGTAATGAGGGGAGTGAGAGGGCCCATTTTTTTCGCCGGTCCACCTTCACCTTGTTCATTTTTGTCTGCGGGGACAGGGGTGTGCGAATCCCGAGCAGAAGGTCGTGGTTTCTTCGGTTTCTAAAACCTAGGTTTTCGGTCATAAGGTATTGGCCCTGGTGGTCGGTGCCATGGCATCCCCATATTTTGTTCTCTCGGGGTCGTATGTCTCATAGAAGAATTCATGCATGGATTTTTAAAATTGTTTTGGTTGATGTCTGGTTTTGTGCCTTAGAATGATAGACGAACTAGGTTTGAACTCGATGTCTCAGTTAAATCCGCATGCAGACTAGGTTTTGGCGTCATGTTCTTCGACCTCACCTTAGGTTTGGCTTTTTGGTGGTATGCGGGGTTTTACAGTGCAAAGTAGTTTTCAATGGATAAATACGATATGGTAAAATATTGGTCAAGCTTGTTCCAAAAAGAAATTATTTATTAGGAGAAAATGATAAATTTCTTATTTGTCTTGCAAGTTTTACAGCATGTCTTCATTTCTAGTGTGCATGAATATATGTGTTTTACAATCATAGGGATGCTAAGATAGGTTTGGTGTGTTTTTCTACAGCCTCAGTCTGCATCCGATACCATGCCTAAGAAAGGCAAGAAGAAAGCTAAAGTTGCTGAGGAAGAATCAGAATTAGAAGTCATGCCTAGGGTTGAGATAATTTATGAAGACACAAAATCACTCACCGGAGCCGAGCCGAATTCAAATGGGGGAAGATATATCATATGCTCTAGGATCATAAGGTTCCAGATGTGGGATTTGAAGATTTACCGTTGTTTGGAAACATATTAAGATCAGGGATTACAAAGGTGTCCACGCAACCAGGGCTATTTCCATGCTTCGAAGTGATTGGCTAGATTTTGTCTAAGACAGGCTGCAGGAGGATGAACTTAATATACAGTAGGTTAATGTCTAAATACAAAAGTGATAAATATTTTGGTGGCACAAGATGCAGTTAGAAATTTCCTGTTGGAATACCAGTTCAGAGTCACCCCACCAAGAGTAGCAGAGAGAAAGTCCCAACTTTCCGTACATGAAGTAACATTCAAAATATTGGAACCTATAGACTTCAAGACCATAGATGCAGATGCTGCTGCATGGAATCAATTCATGGATGGATTGGCCAGACCCACCTAATCTGTTTTGTTTTATTCACACATGGGAAATTTTGTATTTGTTCTAATTTTCCTAGTGAGCACACTAGAGGACGAAATTGTGTAATCGAAGAGTTAGAAGAATCCTAAGAGGCTAGGGAAGCTAAAAAGTCACATGTAATTTGGATAAGTAGGGGTAGGGTAGGAGAGATAGGGAACTTTTTATAGCACACATATGCTGAAATTTTTTGTAATGAGAAGTACTTCTTTTTATAATAAAGAGAACTGAATTTCACTGGAGGAAGGACTGTATGAGCTTCAAAAAATGGGTTGTGTGGATCACTGAATGAGGAATTATTTATGTTTTTGCATGTTGTACAATATGTGAGATCGTTCTTAACTTGTTGAATTATTTATGTGTTTATGAATGATTTTATTTCTGTTATGAATCTTGTACAACCAATGAGTAATGGACGTTTTAACTTCACAGAGCTACCTTTGTGTTATTTTTATGATGTATTTATGTATTCATATTTTAACAGCTATCCATATAATTCTATGTGCAAACAATATAGTACATTACTTATTTTGATATAATTTTTTTTCCCTAGGGATAGTTTAGAATTGTTTAGAATAGATTAGTTGTTCTTTGATTTCGTAGAGTGACTATGGGACAGGAGTGGTAAGACAGAGGGAATACCTACACATCTCTAGTGAGGTTCTTACCCACTATCACTTGCATTTAGTATAGGAACTTGCATTTCATTATAAAACATAAAATCAATAAATGGTAGACCGAGCCGCAACCAGTAAAATAGATTTAAACATTCCTTTAATTCTACAGTAGTCGGGCCGCTAACTAGAAGAATTCCCCATTCCAAACGATAAACAACTTAATTGGGAACAGTTATTGGGGAGAATCCCTACTGTCAGTACCTGGGAGTTTTTCAGGCATCAACAGTTTTGGCACTAGAAGGAGGGCCGCCAGTGCATGGTTGGCAGAGGAAATCCATTTTCTCGAAACTATTCCACTGGTAATAATTATGAAGCTAGTTTTCTGAAAATTTCATTCCCGAAGAACGAGTGAACCCTGAAGTAGAAACTATAGAGCACCTTTACCTTGTTCCTTTTGAAGTAGTCAACCACTTGAGAAGACATATAAGGTCTTATGTGAAGAAGCTTGGAGGATTACAGACGATTTCCTAAATTACCAAGAAGGAAAGCTCCCAGAAGAGTACCCACTTACACGAATGATTCAATTTTGGTGGGAAATTTAAATAATTGGTGAATTTATCCTTACAAGAGATTTTTCAACCCCTTGATCAGTTGGGACTGGATTCCCTGGTTTTTTCACCTTTTCAGTCACCTTTGCAGTCATTGATTCAGTCTCCACCGCAATCTCCTAGTAGAATCATGGCGGGAAATGTACCCCCGAATGCTAATCAGCCTAATCCACCACCAGCTTGGAGAGCCAGAACACTACTCAACTTGGCTACTCCATTACATGCTTTGCCTCAGAATACCGATAAGTCATTGCCTAATTTTGATCCTAGAAAAGAGATTTCGGTGGATGATCACTTGCAGAGTTTTTATTTGGTTCTAGAAATTTTAGTAGTAGAACATGAAGATGTAGTGTGCAAATTGTTTCCACACACTTTCGAAGCTAAATCATCATCCTGGTATTTTGGTTTACCAGCGAATTCTATAACGGATTGGGATACTTTTGCAATATTGTTTAAAGTCAAATTTGGTAGTCAAAGAACCACTGCTACTCTCATGAAAGAACAACTTGCTCTAAAGATGGATAAGAAAGAGAAAGTGCAGGATTTTAGTCAGAGGTTCATTGCCCATCTAAATAATATCAATGCTGCAATAAAACCCGCTGAAGAAACTTTAATCGAGTATTATACCTCAGCACTTTTCCCCGACATATAAATGTTTGTTAAGAGTTCAGTAAAGCCTTCTTTGGTAGAAACTTATGAAGAAGCAAATAAAATAGAGGCTGAACTTGAAAGTATAAACAAACACACACCTGAACCTGACGTAAGGAATTTTAACAGTAAGAAACCTTTTTTGTTGACCAGACCAAAAGAAGAACATTCCAGTGAGTTAAAAAATGTGGTTAAAATGGTACAAAAGTTGTCAAACAAGATTATTGATTTAGAAAAGGATGAAGAAGCAAGTTCATCTAGAAAGCAATTCAAACATTTTTTCAAGAAAATAGAGGAAGGTGCCACATCTCATCCCATGCATATAGTTCTTCTATTTTAAACTTTAATGAGGTAGGAATGGATATTTTTTGTACTTTTCACCAAGAACCTCATTCTGAAAAAAATTGTCCACAATCGATAAATTCAATGACTCTGGTTATGAACCAGATATTAGACTCTCAAATAACAAAGCCTAAAGTGAAAGAAGAAAGGACAATCAAACTAGAGGAACCACCTGAAACAACAATGGTATTGTGTGATTGTGCACCTATGTTGGGATTAGAAGAGGAGGAACCTACGAAGGAAATTCAACTTTCAGTGGTTAATGTCACAACAAGAAGTAAGGGACTAATAATGGATGAGAGTTTATTACTGCCCAAGATTAAGAATATTCAGGAAAGTATGAAGAAGATCAACAATAGTACCCTAACACCACCAAAGTATAATGTGGTCACTGTTAAAGAGAAAGTTACAACATTGTGTAAGCCTGTGAATGTTGTGGAAAATAAAGCAGAACATAACAAGAAAAGTCCAGCAGAATCTGATATGGGATATGACATAAAAGAAGATATTAAGAAAACAAAAGCAAATATTTATTTATTTAAAATGTGTAACTTACCTCAACAAAGAAATAAACTATTGGAAGCCTTTGATCCACAAGGCAATAAATCCCAAGATGATGTTCAATCAGAGAAAGAGATCAATGAAGCTAGCATTGGAGGGAAATCTAAATCCCAAACATTGTCATTTCTACTTTCTTTTGAGTTTTTCAACCACAATGTACACAATTGTTTGGCAAATTCTGGAGCTTCCTCTAATGTTATTCCTCTTTCATTTTGTAGAAAGATAAATGCTCACCCTACACCTTCTTCATGTAAAATCATCTAGTTGGATAGAACAACAGTCAACGTAGTAGGAGAAATGAAGAATGTGTTGATATGATTATCTGTAGATGAAAGGGTCTACCAATTTATAGACATCATGGTAGTGGATATACCAAAATTATATGGTTTGATCTTGAGCAGGGACTGGTCTGTGAAGCTGGAAGGGTACTTTGCAACTGACTAGTCACATTTGTGGCTTCCCTATAAGAATTGTTAGAATCAGATCAAGGTGATGAGGGAGCCACATACGAAACACAATGTGACGCAACTGGAAGGGAAAAATGAGCCTGTGAATTTTCCACATTCAGTTTTGGGTAACTATTTCATTGAGCTTGAACCTGGAAACTATCAAGAAGAAGAAGCCAGTAATGAATTAGATACAGAGTCCGAACTCCTTCAGTTTTCTCATACTGATAAGATTGATTGTAACATAGTTAATTTAGTCTCTAATTTAGAAAGTAGTATTGATGATGTAGAGTTATAAGATAGATTTTGTTTGTTATATTTTGATGGTTCTAGAGTTAGAAGAATGCCTTTTGGTCTCATCAATGATGTAGCAAATTTCCAAAGGGCAATGTATATTTCTTTTCAGGGTTTAATTGGCCACGGTGTGGTAGTTTACCTAGATGATGTAACAATTTTCTCCAAGAATATTTAAGAGCATATGTTTCATCTAAAACAAATTTTTGATCGCTGTCGAAAATATGGTATCTCTTTGAATCCTAAAAAAAGTGTTTTCCTAGTGTTAGAAGGAAACTTATTGGGTCACGTCATTTATAAAAAGGGAATCTCCATAGACCCGAATAGGATAGAAGCTATAGCATAGATTCCCTTACCCCCCAATAAGAAAGGCATGCAATATTCATGGGGACCATAAATTTTGTGCGAAGGTTTGTTCTTGATTTTGCACAAATAGTCAATCCTTTGCAACAAATGGTCAAGAAAAGTGTATAGTTTAAATGGACTAACATAGAAAAAGGTGCATTCAACCGTTATCAAAATAGTAATATCCCATGCATCTTCACTTAAAAGTCTTGATTTTGAGAAGGATTTTATCCTATACACTTTTGCTTATGATAACTCACTAGCAGTAGTGCTTACACAGAAGGAAGAAAGGGGAGATGAGTACCACTTATCGTTTATGAGCACTGAGTTGCAAGGTGCTGAATTGAATTACCCTGGTATTGATAAACATGTGTATGTAGTCTTTAAAGAAGCAAAAGAATTTAGGCCTTACATTCTGAAAAATAGAACCAAAGTAATCGTTCCTCACCCAATGGTTAGAACCCTTTTCATACATAAATAATTGGGAGAAAGAAGAGGAATTTGGGTAACATCTTTGCAAGAATATGACTTAGAATTTAAACCATCCACTATCATCAAAGGACAAGGGATTTTCAAGTTAAAGGCTAGAAGTCAAAACAATGAAGACGATGATTGGGAGAATGAAGTTGAGTTGCATATGATTGATGTGTGTCATGTATTTACAGCCCCGAAGTCTTGGTACAAAGATCTGATACACTATCTCCAACATGGATATTTACATAAACACTAGAATTATAAACAAAGAAGAGCACTTCGCTTAATGTCAGCATTTTATCAGATAATTGATGGATCTCTTTTCAGGAATAACTATGATGGAGTATTTCTGAGATGTATGGAACAAGAGGATGCATCTAAAGTTGTTAAGGAATTGCATGATGGTCCTGCGGGAGGGAATTTTTCAAGAGACACTACCACACACAAGATCTTAAGGGTTGGATATTACTGGCCAACCTTGTTTAAGGATGCTCATGCTTATGTAAGGAAGTGTGACACATTCCAGAGAATCAGTGGGAGACAAGCAAAGACAGTTGGGCCATTGCAACCAGTCATTTTTTCAGAGCAATTTGAACAATGGGGAATTGGTATCATTGGTGAAATCAACCCAAATTCTTCACTACAACACAAGTACATCCTCACGGCCAATGACTATTTCACAATATGGGTGGAAGTGATCCCGTTACGAAAAGTGAACAAAGATGCAGTCATAGACTTCTTACAAGAGAATATTATGACCAAGTTTCAGGTTCTAATTTCTCTGGTTTTTTATAATGCATCTTACTTTTCATCGATTAAGCTTACTGAATTTGCTAATGAGAAAGGAATGAAATTGCATTATTCTGCTAATTATTATACACAAGGTAATAGATTAGCTAAATCAACTAATAAAAACCTTATTAGAATTTTAAAAAATATTGTCATAGAAAATTAGAGAAGTTGGCATGTAGCTCTTCCAAATGCACTATGGGTTGATAAGGTCACACCCAAGAATTCCTTAGGCATGTAACCTTATACTTTAGTTTATGGAAAGGAAGCTATTTTACCCTTGAACATTTTTTTTGTGTCTTCTCAATTAGCCGAAGCGTCAAGAGGGTCTAGTAGTGAGGTTTTACAAGCTCGAATCAATACCTTGTTGAAGTTAGAGGAGTCCAGGCTCAAGTCTAAAGAGAGGATTAAACACCAGCAGGAGATCGTGAAGAGGTGGTTTGACAAACATAAGTCCTAGAAGGGAAGCTTTGAAGTAGGATATTTGGTTCTAAAGGGGGATCACCCGCATGATGAAAAGGGAAAGCATACTAAGTTTCAACATCTATGGATTGGCCCATTTCAGATTGCTGAAAAGTTAGGCCCCTCAACGTATAAGTTATAGGATTTATAGGGGTGGGAAGATAATATGCATGGCAATGGTTTTGTTCTCAAACCTTACTTTAACTCATTCCTTAGATGTATTTTGTACATAAATAAAGCTTTTGTGTTGCTTCGATTTATTTTAGTTCCCTTTGCTTTCTTTCTGCAGTCTTACTTTATTTGCATTTGGTTTATTTCAGATTTTCTTTGTTTTAGTTTAGTTTCAGTTCAGAATAAGCTATCTCAACTTTTGGTGCTTGGGGGACATTGGAATTTGGACAAACTGCCAATATTTTTAATCCAAGAACTGCTCATTGGGATTTATCTATGTCAAAATTTATCAGAACAAGATTCTTTAATTTGATAGACTGTTGGAGGGAAGTTATTTTATGAACACATTGAAGTCATATTTTAAGACCTGTTAAATAACTAAGGTAGGAGAAGTCTAGAATACTATTTTGGGGCTCCATCCACTCTCACATTAATATATGTCCTAGGAAGCTTGCTGCAAAATACCTACTAAAAGGAAGCAGAACAGGAAGGTGTATGGTATTGAAAATAATCGCATGCCACAAATGAAAGCTGAAAGGCTTATTATAAGATTCATTTCCAAGAAAGAAAATATATATCAAAGAGATGTACTAAAGACATAAATCAGTAAATGAATGGATTGCTAAAAAAGGTTCTTCTTCGTCCATGAGTTGAAACCAATTATCACTCACACAAAAGGACACCATGGATAGAAGAAACTAAATCAAATCTCATATACAAAAGAAGCAATCTAGAAAAACTCAAAAGACAAAATTCTTAAGCATCAAAAGAATGCAAAAGGCGTGGGAATGAGGAACAAAAACATATGCCTATCCAAACTTGGTTATGATCCTCTGGTGTCACAGTCGGAAGCAACTGAATAAAGAAGTAAATGAATCTCACATTTTGGGCTCAGAAGAGCTATCAAGACTTTGAAAACCTGGTTACCTTACCCTATAGGACTATAATCAATGATAAGTTCTGAATTTTGCATTCCTAAAAAGGTATGAATTTTTAAATAAATCTTGAAAAGAATTGGGACGAGTTGGTTTAATGAAATTCCATAACGTAGTTATGTGTTTTGAAAGACAGTTTTTTCTGAGATCTGTGTTCACCAGCCAATCGCCAGTTGTTCCTGCTGCAACTACTACCCCAAAAAAAATTCATGTTTTATGCCCCCCCTTAATTTCTTAGCTTTTTCTCTTACTTAGAACTTTGTTCCCTATGAAAATTGTTTTTCATGACTTGGTTTCACCTTGAGTAGGCTCAAGAATTTATTTTTTTTCACCAACTATGAAAAACGTTTCTAATCCGTTGTGTCGAAAAATTTCCTATATTTTCACCGATACAGTAGACAACATTTTGCTTCCCGCCTGACGCTTTACCATTGATTTTACGTTGTTTTCACCCGATGTATCGAAAAAAATTTCATCATTCCAGTGACACAGCGGAGAAGGTTCGGTTTTCATTCATGGTCTTTCAGCCGATATTTTTCTCCGCGAGGTTTTCAACCTGGGTCAGAAATAATTTTGATTTTCAACCGATACTATCAGCAGATTCATGCTTTCGAAGCTGGCTTTCTTTGTCGAGTTATTTCACCTGAGTTGGCCGACAATTGCGGCTAGAGTTTTCTTTCATCGTTGATGCATTCGGTGTGGAGAAGTTTTATCTATGTCGGATCCTTCTCATCCATTCTTCCAATGGGCGTTGATCGGGTGCTTTTGGGATCTTTTTTCCGATAGTGTCATCGTTTATTTTGGTTTTATTTTTGAAGACGGTGGAAAATGTTTGCATTAAAAATCGACTTTGTCACTTCTAAAGATGTCGGATGATTTCTCTATTGTGGTTTGGCTTCGATGAAGCTAACCGACAGTTGTAGCAGAGTCGTGGTTTTTGAGCCACCACGGTCAGAGATTTTCCTCTCGCCCTGCCGATACAGTTTTTGGCCGATGAGATCTTAGGCGTGGGAGCCAAAAAGGAATTCTACCTTGCATGTTTCGCACTTTTTTTCCCACATTAATTGTTTTCCCATTTCTTTCCTATATATATCCATTGAGGTTTTTTGGATTGATTACGGTTTGATTGTTGGCATTACGGTTTGTTGAATATTGTGGAGAACCTACCGTCCTAAGTGCACTCCTACAAAAGTTTTCCATTTGAATCCTCCATAGCAGTTGGCGTCATGATTTTCAACCAACCATCGAATTATCCTTTCCAAGTAGGATACAATCCTACCATGAGTTGTTTGATTGGTAAAGTGCCTTTGTTCTTTTGGTTTTCACAGTTTGATGATTTAGTGCGTTTAGTTTTTTTTTTCGAAGTTAGGGTTCTCATGGTTGGCACCATTTTAAAAATCTTTTCCCTTAGCCCCTTGGCCCATTTTTAAGCGTTTTGATCTGACCATCAATTGGTTGACCTAGATCATAGCTGGTTGTAGTTTTTCCTTCTAACAACTCCCAGTGTTCTCCTCCCCAAGACCGTTATGACTGTTCAGGAATGGGTGGCTCAAGGCCTCTACTGTGTAATGATGGGAGTGAGAGGGATCAAGTTTTTCGCCGACCCTCCTTCACCTGGTTCATTTTTTTCTGTGGGGACAGGGGTGTGTGAATCCTGAGCAGAAGGTCGTCGTTTCTTTGGTTTCTAAAACCTAGTTTTCCAGTCAGAAGGTGTTGGCCCTGGTGGCCAGCACCATGGAATCCCCATATTTTGTTGTCTCGCATGCCGTAGGTCTCATAGAAGAAGTACTGCATGGATTTTTAAAATTGTTTTGGTTGATGTCTGGTTTTGTGCCTTAGAACGATAAACGACCTAGGTTTGAATTCGATGCCTCAGTCAGAGTTGCATGCGGACTAGGTTTTTTCGTCCTATTCCTCGACCTCACCTTAGGTTTGGATTTTTGGTAGTACATGGGGTTTTACAGTGAAAATTAGTTTTCAATGGCTAAATATGATATGGTAAGATACTGGTCAAGCTTATTCCAAAAAGAAATGATTTGCTAGGAGAAAATGATAAAATTCTTATATGTCTTGCACTTTTTACAGCATTTATTCATTTCTTGTGTGCATGAATATATGTGGTTTATAATCATAGGGATGCTAAGACATGTTTGGTGTGTTTTTCTATAGCCTCAGTCTACATCTGATACCATCCCCAAGAAAAGAAAAAAGAAAGATAAAGTTGCTGAGGAAGAATCAGACCTAGAATTCCTACCTAGGTTTGAGATAATTTATGAAGACACAAAATCACTCACTGGAGTCGAGCCAAAATTCAAGTGGGGGTAGATATATCATATTCTCTGGGATCAGAAAGTTCAATATGTGGGATTTGAATATTTACCCTTATTTGGAAACATATTAAGATCAGAGATTACAAAGGTGTCCACGTGACCAGATCTATTTCTTTACTCCGAAGTGATTGGTTGGATTTTATCTAAGACAGGATACATGAGGATGAACTTAATTTACAGCAGGTAAATGTCCTAAATACGAAAGTGGTAAACAGTTTGGTGGCACAATCTACAGTTAGCAATTTCCTGTTGGAAGACCAGCTCAGAGTCACCCCACCAAGAGAAGCAGAGATAAAGTCCCAGCTATACGTACATGAAGTAATATTCAGAATATTGGAACCTATAGACTTCAAGACCATAGTTGTAGATGTTGCTGCATGGAAGCAATTCATGGATGGATTGGCTAGGCCCACCTAATCTGTTTTGTTTTATTCACACATGGGAAATTTTATGCAATATTTTTTATTTATTCCAATTTTCCTAGTGAGCACACTAGAGGACGAAATTGTGTAATCAAAGAGTTAGAGGAATCCCAATAGGCTAGGGAAGCTGAAAAGTCACATGTAATTTGTATAAGTAGGGGTAGAGTAGGAGAGATATGGGAATTTTTCTAGCACACATATGCTGAAACTTTTTTTAATGAGAACTACATCTTTTTATAATTAAGAGAACTGAATTTCATTGGAGGAAGGACTGTATGAGCTTCAAAAAATGGGTTGTGTTGATCGATGAATGAGGAATTATTTTTGTTTTGTCATGTTGTACAATTTATGAGATCATTCTTAACTTGCTGAATTATTTCTGTTTTTATGAATTAATTAATTTGTGTTATGAATCTTGTACAACGAATGAGTAATGGATGTTTAAACTTCGTAAAGCTACCTTTGTGTTATTTTTTCTACTATATTTATGTATTCACAGTTTAACAACTATCTGTAGAATTCTATGTGCAAACAATGTAGTACATTACTCGTTCTGATATAAAGTTTTCTCCTCGGGGATAGTTTAGAATAGTTTAGAATAGATTAGTTTTTCTTTGCTTTCATAGAGTGACTATGGGGCAGGAGTGGTAAGACGGAGGGAAGACTTGCGCTCTCTAGTGAGGTTCTTACCCACTATCAATTGCATTTAGTATAGGCACCTGCATTTCGTTTTAAAACATAAAATCAATAAACGGTGGATTGGGCCGCAACCGGTAAAATAGATTTAAAAATTCCTTTAATTCTATGGTAGTCGTGCCGCTAACCAAATGGATTCCCCATTCCAAACGATAAACGATCTAATTGGGAACAATTATTTGGGGAGAATCCCTACTATCAAAACCAGGTATTTTTCTAGGCATCAACAATTATTATTGAAGGAAATGACAAAAAACTTATTTTGCAGTAACTATTACTTGCCGGGTTATTTGCTTGGATTGAATAGACATATTTATATATATAATACTATGGAATTTATAGATGTGTGACAATTGTAACAAGTAAATATTGATTGCCTATAGAGAGCTTCAGTGTTCTTGAAGTTTGTAAATCTATATGGATCAATTTTAATAGGAAATTTTTTTTCCTCTAATCATACCTTTTTTTTCTTGTACTAACATATCAAGCCATTTCTGCAACTTTATAGGGTTTTCAAAAATATTATGATTTTTAATGAAAAATGCTATGTCAATATCAAGTTTGTGTGAGATTTCGTTTTTATCAATTCACTTGATCATTTTATTTTTTTTAAATAAATCAATGTGAATATTTTTATTTTTATTATTTTATATTAGTTAAACTATTAATAATGATGATTATCAATATTCCATTAAATCAACCTTTGATTTAATTAATCTTAAAAAGAAAAAACAATATCTATGTGTGTGTGTGTGTGTGTGTGTGTGTGTTTAATAATTTTAGTTTAATACACATTTTTTTTTAAAGCATTCTTAAATATCTACTCATTCTATATTAAAAATAAATTTTTGATGAAAATATAAAATTTATTTAAAATATAAATGTAAGTATTTAATGTTGTTATGCAAATTGATGCAAATTTAAATATTTTCTCATTTGTATTGTAATGGATACCGTAGTGCAAAAGATCTAGTGTGTAATCGCATAGAGGAAGGGATTTCTGGAGGAGGAAAGACTTGACGGGGATATGCGAAGGAAGAAGGAATGGTGAAAGCATGGAAGAAGGAAACGGGGGAGGCGGTAAACCCTCCCCGGTCTCTGATATGGTAGGGTTGAAGATAGGGGATATTTCGATAGCTCTATATCAGCCCCAGACCCAGACAAAGAGATCGATGGCTCGGAATCCATGGCAATGCATGCCTAAAGAGCCCCTGATTCTGAACATGCAGGTCAGATCTTCAAATATTAGGGAAATATTGAGTATATGCAAGATCATGCACTAATTGGGAAGTTTGTGGGAATAAAACCTCCAGAAAAAAAAACCCTAGTTTGGTGGATCAACTCATCTTGGAGACCCAAGGGACACTATGACCTTCAATTGGGCTCCAAGGGTTTTTTCACCATCTCTTTTCTTAATATTGAAGATAGGAACATATTTCTGGATGGGGGCTCATAGGGCCTTTACTCGACATGCTTATTCCTAACACCCTGGAAGGAAAAGTTGTGTACATTGAAATATGATATGAAAGTAGCACCATTTTGGATCAGGTTGTACTCATTACCGGGGGAATACAGGGACTCGGAAATATTGGAATACCTAGGGAACTCTTTGGGAAAATTCATCCAAATATTAGAACAACCAAGTTTCAAAGATACACGGGACACGATAGGATCTATGTTTACATGGATCTAACCAAAGAACTACCAGAAGCGATCAGAATGTCATGGCAGGATGAGGACTAGGTCCAAAACATAGATTATGAACATATCCCATTATGGTGTCGAAGGTGCCATGAATACGGTCATTTGTTTAGGAAATATCTAATGAACAATCCAAAGACACCATTGTTATACCAAAATCATGTCATCATCATGTGATAAGACCTTTGACATACCTACTTGCCCGTAATCCCAACACTTGGAGTGGAAACCCATGTTGTTTGTCAGTCTTTCATGAAAATACTCAGCACCGCACTTTCCCCTTTATCCATGAGCGATACCTTGCACGCACCACCTGTATCTTGTTTACCATAAGTAGTGCCATCGCTTATAGCCTTTGGTCCATAAGCATTTCTTACCTGAACCACTCTGTCATAAGAGGCAAAAGGCGGTACGCTAGATAAAATGGGAAAAAGAGATCTTTCTCGAGGCTTCTAGATCATGACCTCGTGTCCTTTCTTATCCCTAATATTTTGGGTCAGTTGAGCTCGAGATCCCCCATCATAGGATCTTAGAGGCCACCTCATCCACAAATCTGTCAACCATTCCTATCCATTGAGCCTTATAAATACAAGCTCATGTCCATGGTTGAGGGGGAGAATGATTGAGGTATTGTTATGTTGTTGGATTGACCACTTGGCCCAAGCCATTTGAGAGCATAGAGAGCAAATTTGGAGCTTATGGGGATGAAGTGTTGGTTTCATGGAGATGCATGTCGACACTAAGGCTTAATTGGTTGTAAACTTCTCGATTCATCTTAATACAAAGCTGATTTCCGTCCCACATTACTATTGTTGTTGATTTCACATGTACATGTTGTTAGATTCCTTAGTCACTAACATGGATGAGTAGATTATGTTTTGGTAGCTTTGATGTGTTTGCGTGTTTGATCTGATTGCAGGTACATAGGTGCACTATTGAAGCAACATTCCAAGTATCTGCAATATCTAGGGAGGTTCTTCACCCTTTTTCATTCATTTGTTCTGGATGTGAACCATTCAGACCAGAGAAACAGGTTCTATTCACAAAAGGTGAAATATTCCTGTTTACAAATCAGGTGACTCTGCTGGGGAATGAATATACACATCAGTTGATCTAATCTTCCTCAGTTCTTCAACTCTTGTCCGAATCCAGGCTCCTTCTCTAACTCTCTTCAGTCAAATATGGTATCTGACTCAGTAAATTTGGGTTTGAAACTTCCAAATCTTAATCATTTCGACCTTTTATGCTCTGTTTTTATGCTCAATCTATCAGTTTTGACCTTGATCTGGTCTTTTTCTGACTTGATCTGTCGTTCTCCCATGCGTTTTGTATTTATACAGGGAACCATGCTTATGTAGTGGGAAAGAAGTGGTGCCACCGCCTGAACCGAGTTATCAGCACGTGGTGCCACCACCTGAGTCCTGTTGGCAAGACGCGGTGCTAGGCTAGAACCACTTTGTCAATACTTGAGAAGCGCGGTGCTAGGTAGGCATCATTCGAAGACCTCCTTTTTCTCATTTTTTGTAAAAATTTGAGTTGATTTGCTTTTAGCCCTGCACTGTCAAGCTTGTGTGTCAAAATCTAATGCTTGTGGTGTGGAATTTTATGGTTAAAGATTGGTTTGATTGGGAAATTCAAAAGCTAGATTAAACTTTTTGATTGTTCATTCACTTTGGTGTTTGTTGGTTGTGATTGCGAAAGTATTTCTTGTTTTCTGAAAAGCTTAGGGTGTTAGTAAGATCTCTATTCATTTCTGTTATATAGACTAAAAGAAGAACACTTGATTAGCATCTTAGTTTCATTTCTTGTTTGCATAGAGAACTTCTTTTTCTTCCTTTAAAAAAGAAATTTTTTTAGTGAGATTAGGTTATCATCATTGAGCATTGGACATCGAATCCCTGATTGGATTTACAAGCTTTTAGGCTCTTTATGTTCTTTTGTCTCTTATGCATTTAGTATTATCTCATCAAAATAAAAAATATAGTAGTTTTAAGTTAGATTTGCCTATGTTTTGAGAGAAATTGAAGAACAGAGTGCATTTGCATGTAGTATGCTTCTTGTTTTTCTTTTAGGAAAAGAGATTCCTCCCCTTCTTATTGCTCTCAGAAAAGAGAAATTAGTTTGGAAAGTGATGCTTGTCTTTGATTTTGTGTTCAAGACTGTTGTTTGGAAGTATTTTTGGTTTTGAAACAAAATAAAATACTCTCTTTCCCTCCCGTAATTAGGCATACTGAACGGTAAAGTGAAATATTTGCATACGCATACTGCATGGTTTTACTTTTCTGTCAAAACACCATGCATTCACCTAACCGTCCACTTTAAAATTAACAGTAGTTATAGGTTAAAATTTATGTAGCAATTGGAGTGATATGTTAGAGACATGTTCGGGCGTTGTTAAGTGTAGCAGCTATCATTATTTGTCCGCATTACATCCCGGGACTTGCGCGATTCTTCCATGTACTGTCGGTATATCGAACGGCATTTCATGTACCCTTGAGGTATATAGAAAGGTACTTCACATACTGGATTGTATATCGGAAGGCCCCTTGTGTACAGCTATGCATTAGACAGCACTACCAGCGATTCGAGCTCCCACGTACCTTGAGTATATCGAGAGACCCCACTAGGATACCTTATCCATTTGAGAAAAGCCCTTTGGCCATCTTGCTTGGAGCCATACACCAAAAATAGCATTCAGGGAGATTACTACACACATGCCCTCGAGGTATATCGTGAGTGGCACCTTCTTGACAATCCTGGTGAGAGACCTGACTATTTGAACTCCTCCTATCATTTTAAGTGCACTTGTTTTGACCTATAGCTTGTGTAGGAAAACATTTTGGTGTGTTTTCTAGTTTTTTAGACCCTAGGTTAGATAGGAACAGTACAAACTGGATGAGTTAAGACACTCCAAAAGAGTACGAGACTTGCCACCCAATTTTGTTCCTGGTTCAGGCGAAAATCCCATGGAAGATATCGACCAAGGAGCTGCTACCACCTCCCAAGTGGGAGATAGTGTGGTTGCAGAAAGTGGAGGACCATATTCTTCACACTCGCCTCCCTTGGTCCAACAACCTTCTCGGGGAAATACCTCATTCCATTCTCCCATGGAAGGTCATGTTGATGATACTACCCATCCAGATTATGGTCCCAATGCTCCATTTTGGGACACCCCTGTAAGCTAGGCCATTGCCTCATTTGGAACCCGTTTAAAATATTCTAAAGATGAATAAGAACGTAGGCAATACCGTGCTACCATTATCTATGCACAGGATATTGATAGGCAAATAGATGACCTATTAGGCCCAACACCATCACGTTCCACATCTGTTCCTGTGGGATATCATTCACTTGTCTATTCTATGAGACCCATTGAACCGATTATAGATCGTGCAGTAACACCACACAACCCGGGTCAAAATACCACCCCCACCACCTCCCATGTTATGTACGTTCCCAATCCTCCTAGGTCTTCTGCACCTGGGGCCCAACCTTCAATTCCTGTTTTGTCTTTACCTTCTAGTGCTAGGGGGCAACCCCTGGCACGACCTACATTATCTGACATCGGAATAGTACCTAGTCAAGGAAAAACCTCTAATACAGAACCGTCTACAGTTTATGTCTCTCCCACCCATACTAATGTGGTTAATCCCCCATCAAATTTAGGTCATCCCTCTGGGGAACAACCTGTAACCATTCAATCTTCTGGAGGTTATGGTTATCAAAATCCTGTAGGTAATATTAATCATCCACCCAATCCTATAGGAATGCCTTATGCTGAAATTCCATACCCTAGTAACACTTTTACGCCATGGGGGCAACCCAACTGGTCTTACAGGCCAGTCATGGGGGGGATACCTATACATACTGCAAGAGGTGTCGGAGGACCGCGTCATGGAGGTCCTCCCCTTGGGGGACCTAATGGTCCCGAAGGATATGGAAACTTTACTCCTTATGGTCCTAATGGTCCTAGTGGTCCTGGGGGGCCTGGTGGTTTTCCTCCTAATGGCCCTGGAGGGTCTGGTGGCCCTCCTCCTAGTGGTTCTAGAGGCTCTAGAGGCTTATCTCCTGGTGGCCCTAGAGGGTCTGGTGTTCCGTCTCTTGGTGGTCTTAGTGGTCCTGGTGGTCTCGGAGGCCTTGGAGGTCCTCCTCCTGGAGGCCCTAGTGGTCCTAACGGTCCTGATCCCAAAAATCAACCCCCTGCAGGCGGATTTTCCGTTAGTTCTTCGTCACAGCAACCTGTCTTTCACTCCACTTATGGTCCTACTAGTAATTATATGCCATATCAATATTACCAGTATGTGCAATCCAACTGTAAGTTTCCTTTCCTAGCAACTTTGGACTTACCTGACTTGTCCAAGTAGATTAATGACCCCATTCAACACAATCCCTCGTGGCCTTCTATTCCGGTAAAGTTACCATCGGACATCCCAAATTTCAATGGGAAGCAGGGAGACGATCCGAAAAACCATGTTATGACATTCCATTTGTGGTTTTCTTCAAACTCCCTCATGGATGATTCAGTTCAGTTACGAATTTTTCAACGAAATTTGACCGGTACAGCCGCGAAGTGGTACATTGAACTCCCACAACATTCGTTTGTGGATTTTGGTTCGTTGGAAACGGTGTTTCTCACACACATTCATCTCCCTATTCGTTATGAAACAGGTACTGATCTCTTAACTTCTGTACGACAGAACACCTCCACCCACATATCCGATCATATCCATGAATGGAGAAGGCGGAGAAGGCTTATTAAGGCCCCTATTCTGGATCAGTTATTAGCTTATTGGTTTACCAAATCATTGTTGCCTCCAATTGCCTGAGATGTGGCTATGGGCGGTGTCATTACTGAAGAGCAAGCTATTAGTCGAGCCCAGTATCTAGAATTGGTCTATTCCCAGTCTGGAACCCTTTATGACTTGATTCCTCAAGCTCCTCGCCCAAGCACCAACCCTGCCAAGCCACCAACAGAAGCACCTATTGATGGGATTGTTGGTTCAATCCAGTCCCCGTCAGCAGCAAAACCTGCCAAGCAACCCCAAATTTCCACCCCTACTCCTTCGACTCCTAAGTTTTCCGCCGAGGTCATTCTATTCAAAGTACTCAAACCTAGGGCAATAAAAAGAAGGGTAAAACTAGGAATAAAAAACTCGGAAACCAACAGGAGAATCCAAGACCAACCAACAATGATAACGATAAAGGGAAAAGAAAGGCAAAATATCCCTGTCTTCTATGCGAAGGTGATCGTTTCTCAAAGGAGTGTCCTCGTCGAGACAAAATCTCCCAATTTCTGAAATCAAATCCCGCACCCGCAGTACTCACGGATCCTTTTCCCTCTCAGCAACAACTGATAGACCACATGTCTAATCAGGGTAACTCCAGTTCGTCAAAGGAAATTAGTATGATGTCCTCGGATACCATTAATCTGCAAAGTCGAAGTCAGAATTATGACAAACTCGTAGATAAGAAAGAAGATCATTCTTCTTTAGGGAAAGCTCACTCTTCTAGTTCTCCTGAATCCTCGTCTACTGTCCCCCTATCTATCGAGAATCCTTCTCTCAACATGATTTTGCGTCCACCCAAGAGTACTCTTCGGAAGGTTGTATTTAACCCTAATGCCCAAGCTTCTCAATTTTATAATTTAGTTGAAGATCTCGCTCAGGTACCTTGTGCAATGTCTACCTTAGAAGTACTCCAAAGTTTCCCCACACAGCACAAAAACTTGTTGACAGCATTAGGAGCTTTAGACCCAGATAATACTAACTTGATTCATTTCAATGTTGAGAACTAGAAGTATAGGTTCCCTCATAAACTTGATTTTTAGATCATTATGAAAGTAGTTGGAAAGAAATTTTTTCGAACGATACTAGATGAAGGAGCTTTGACCTCAGTTTTGTCTCTATCTTATTGGAAGGCCCTCGGCTCTCCCGAGCTTGTAACATCACCTATGACCCTCAAGGCCTTTTATGGATGGGGTTTCCAACCCCATGGTCTCATATCAGCCCTAGCGGTCGAGCTGGGGGGGAAAACCGTTTCCATTCAAGTAGAAGTGGTAGATTCCCCCTTAGATTACAACCTCTTTCTAGGAATAAATTGGTTCTATGCCATGACTGTTGTCGCCTCAACAGTATTCTGAACAGTCCAATTTCTACATCTAGGGAGAATTGTTACCATTGACCAGCTCAATTTCTACACGCCAAATGTTACTACCTCCACGGCTAATAACATCCCCATGTTAGGCCAGTCCCCTTCTCCTTACCAGTCGATTGGGGTAGGCATGTTGAAGGATTCATCCCTTATGGGGATTTTTCCATCCACTCTGCCTAGCATGGATACTGCGATAGTCCATATGATCGCCTCATTTGATTATGAGCGTAAGAGTAAACAAGTTGTTGATTCCACCTCATTGAGTTCACACAAAGAAATGTATGATACCATTCAAAATTTTTCTGATGATCACATTGATGACCCTCATCTAGTGGCTTTGGATCCTTACAATTTACCGTACTAGTTAGAACCTTCTCTTCCTACTCTATATTATCTCTCCGAGACTTTCCCTTTCAATGAGTCCACTATGGAGATCATGAATACGGATGAGTCCATTTGGGAGGATCACCATCATAGATCCATGTTCCTCCCCAACACCAATTTGCTTAGCCATGATTATGCATCCTTGTTTCCTACTGATATTGTCAACGTACCCCAAAGTCCCATATTCTTGCAAGATACAGATTCTGAAGGAAACCTTTGCAACATTACTCAGATGAATCCGGTTGACATATCAGCCAAGCCCGATACTATCGAGCATGTTCATGTTGGGAAGAACTGCTTAACAGATGAATCTGAAGCATACAAGGCACTTTTCAAAGAATTTTGTGATATTTTTTCCTGGTCCTATGAAGATATGCTAGGGATTGACCCATCCCTTGTGTTCCATGAGATTAAAACCTATCCCATGACTAAACCTGTCAGGCAAAAACTAAGGCAAGTCCATCCTTGGAAGGCCACAGCTATGAAAGTTGAAATTGAGAAACTTCTCAAAGATGGGTTTATTTATCCTGTACCCCTGATGGAATGGGTATCGAACGTTGTCCCTGCCAATAAAAAGTAGGGCACCATTAGATTCTGTATCGACTTTAGGGATTTGAATAAAGCTTGTCCCAAGGACAACTTTCCTACTCCGCACATCGATCAGATTATCAACAACTATGCTGGAAGTGTCATCTTTTCATTTATGGATGGCTTCTCTGGCTATATTCAGATTGAGATATTACCCTCCGATCAGCATAAGACAGCATTCATTTTCCCATGGGGAATATTTGCATATAAGAAGTTACCTTTTGGCTTGAAAAATGATGGAGCCACGTTCCAGTGCACGACTTCCTATGTGTTTCACGATATTAAACATATAGTTGAACCGTACCTTGAGGACCTCCCTACTCATTCACAGCAACGGGACGACCACCCTAGTCATCTTAGAGAGATATTTTTGAGATGCAGTCATTACAATATATGGCTCAATCTGCATAAATGTGTTTTTTGCATTGATACGGGACCTCTGCTAGGTTTTGTGGTATCCAAAGATGGCATCCGGATTGATCCTTTGAAAATTGCCACCATTTTAGCTCTACCAGCCCCAACTACAAGGTTGTCATAAGCCTTTATTTTACATATTGCATACATAGATAGTAAATTAAAAATAAATGCAGTAATACAACAAAAGCTACAGAAGAAGAAAGACAGTATATTATATTATATTGTAGACTATGGGCGAAAACACCCAGTGTCTTCCAAAATCAAAATTATACAGTAAGACAAGAAGTCGAAGTCGAGGTCTTAACCTCTTCGCAAACAGGCTTGCAGCCCACTTTTCTTTTTACAGTACTTAAAGCATAAAATAAAACTAATATTTACAACCCTGGCCTAAGCCGTAACGCCCTCACATCGCGTGAAGGGTTTCATCTGTTAATTCTTTAAACCAGCAGTCTTAAGACCAGAATGAAGCAGTAAGGGTTTCAGGCTTCTTAATCCAACCCTCGAAGGTTCCAACTGAAAACCATAAGGAGGACAAGCCATGGTGTAACCAGTCTTACCAGGATTGGAGCCTGCTGCCCCAGTCTTCTTACCAAAGGCCGCGCACTTGGAGTTTGTAAAACCTGCATTCACAAAGTTTAAACCCTACATTAGAATGTTGTAACCTGTGTAAAGAAACTTACAATTTTAAGACAAACAGTAAGCAAGGTTTGTAAGTTCTTATTCTTACCTGTTCTTTCGAGGAAGCACGACCGCTGGCAACTGCGACCCAACTAACAGCGCAGGAAGGTAATACTACGGCCAGGAGGTAAAAGGAGGATTAACTCTCAACCTTGCACAGAGTTCAAGGACAGTAGTTCCAACCATCGAAACCTCGGAGGGAGGCGTTAGCACTGGCGAGGGTTCGGTTCAGTATGGTAGAGAAGAGTATAATGGAGGAACGAAGGACTGAAACTCACTATGCAACATGGGGAACAAACCACTATCAAAGGCCAATCCAGGGTTTACTTGCAGTAGAGAGGCCACGCAGAGGTGCACAGCACCGTCACAGAGCGACCAGCGCTGAGGAAAATGGAGAAAATGAAAGGTAGGGTTAACACACAACTCTTTTATCCACGCGGTGCATGGCTGGAGTATTGCCACAACAGCTGCTAAATTTATCAACACAGAGTGGGTTTGGTTACATAGTCAACCAACATTTTCGATGGAGGAATGATTTTCCAAATCATTCGTGATCAAAGTTTATCCAAAGTCATGGTGCAAGATTCATCAACCTATGCTGCATGCAAATGATTGTATTCATTATTCTCCACTCTAATATGTTAATCCCTTGAAATCTTAAGTGAATTGCATAACGACATCATAGTAATTATAAGCTTGATGGTTAGAAGGTATTCGATTTAGAATATTAACCTTGTTATTATAGTATATACATTGGAGGGTAGTATAGTATGTTATAGTTTATAAAGAGGAACCTTGGTGCAAAAGCTATTATAAACTTTCCCCTTATATTATAAATTGCCTTAAGTTCTTTAATAAGTAAAAAGAATAATAGCATAAAGACCATAGATTGTTAAATAGTGCAAGCTATATAATATTTGGGTCATTTTATTGTGCTTCCATTAGCCTTGGAGACCATCCCTTGTTTTGAAGTAATAATTGTTTTGTATAGTATAAAAATCACCTTTGAAACGGATAGTCTTATATTTAACTCCAAGCTCAAGGCTATGATAAATATAATAGAACTATTCACTGATTTCCATCTTTTATAAGCTAAATTTCCCTTTATTTTCTAGCATAGTTTAAAAGTTCATAAAGGAAGGCATCATGGTAGAAAGCTAGTTTTAATTCCCTTTCTACTTATAATCTCTTAAATGATTTTTTTTTACTAAGATTAAAATAGCATCTGTAGTACAAGTTACTAAAGACAAGGAAGTAGTATTTACCATGTGGAGACGAGGTTTTTACTTAAAGTGATATCCTCATTAATAAGCGAGGACTTGGCAAGGATAGGCCAAACCCTTGCAATAATACAGGAAGCCCCTTATCAGTTTTTCACTTGATTTGAAATGCTTGTTTACATTTGGATTCTTATTATAGATTTCAGAACTCTGTTCCTTTACTCTGATTTTAAAGAGTTAATAAAATACTTTTGTATAAATTACAACTGTAATTGAATAGAGAAGATGACTGATCAATAGGAACGTAAATTACTTTTGCTAGAAAGAAAACAGTTTGAATATTCCTTAGCATAAGTTGAAATTTTTTTGTCTCTTACTATCTTTCAAGTTGTTTCTCTTACAATGAACTTATAGTAAATAATTTAGAATTACGATTTGCAACGCCATAACCTCTTACCTGTATATCTGTAAGAAAAGCGGAAACCGTTGCGTTAGCTCGAAAGCTAAGTAAGCCTAGTTTTGCATGTCAGTTCCACCTTATGATCAAAAGAGGAACAAAAGTTAGTAAACAGAAAGATCTGTTCTATAATTAAACATAACCAACTGATAAATTCAATAGCAAGTTGTTAACACATTACTAATTAATGTTAGTTAAACTGCTTTACGTTAATGTTTTGCAATTTTAAAAATTTTAAAATTTTCGGAAATTTTGGGGTTTTGACATGTGGTATCAGAGCATGGTTCAAACACTAGGCCATGATGTGGCTCAACTAGTTTCGATAGAATAGTAAAAATCATGTACTAACCTGTATTTTTGTTTTATGTAAAAAGCAGAAAATTTCTTTTTCTGAATCTAACAGGCAGGTATGGAGAAGTTAGGAGAATATGCTGAGGAAGAGTCTCCAAACACTGAGATGAGATAGATGTCGAAAGAACCTGTGTTAGAAGAGATAACTGCTCACTCTTCAGAGCTGATACAGACTATAAAGGATTTAAAGACTGAAATGGAATCAGTCAAGAAGGATAACGAAAGGATATTAAAGACTCAGGAGGAGTCAAACCAAATCTTGATAGAAAAATTCCAGACAGAAGGGAGGAGTAAAAGATCCGAATCTGAGGACGCTAGTCATCAAAAAGGATCTGAAAAGATGAAACTAGCTAAGGATGAAAGCAGCTCATCATCTGAAGGGCTCAGGGAACAACAAAGCTACTACACTACTAGTGACAGTAGTGAGGCTGAATTGTATAACAGGAAGAAAAAGTACAGGCCATATGAAGAGATTTACAGGGGAGTTCAAGAAAATAAAGCCCCCAACTTTCAACGAAGAGACTGAAAAAGGGGAAGAGGCAGAGTCCTGGTTATCTGGGATGAGAAAATATTTTCAGATATACAACTATTCAAATCAGCTGAAGGCGAGAATGGCCATCTATAATCTTTCTAAAAAGGTAGATATATGGTGGCAAGATCTGAAAAGAGTGAAGGGAATCAAAGAAAAAGAAGTCAATTGGAGTTCTTTTAAAAGGTACTTCAAGAAGAAATTTATGTCCGAACAATACTATGAAGAAAGGGCGAAAGAATTTTATGAGTTAAAGTTAGGATCCATGACTATGAAGGACTTAAACAATAAATTTCTAAGTCTGCTAAGGTATGTGCCTTATTTAGTTGATGAGAAACCTAAAGTACAGCGGTTTCTCAGTTGCCTGCCATATCATATAAAGGACAGAATCGAATATGATAACCCCAAAACTCTGGAAGAAGCCATGCAAAAGGCTAATTTTTGTTTTGAACAGAACAAAAAGAAAGAAGGAATAGCCAATTGGAAGGCTAAAAAGAACAGTAATCAGCCTGAGTTCAAGAAAAAAGAGTTTGTACCCCAGAAAATTTTCAGGAATAATAAGAACAGAAATCATTCTAATAGTAAGAACTTCCAGGGAAATAGAAATGGTGCTCCTAATAATTCCAATAATTCCAATAACTTCAAGGGCAAGGAAGCTTCAAACAATCATGGAAATTTCACTAAGAATTTCGAACGGAAGGAGCCTGTTAAGTGCCAAGAGTGCAATGGCCCGCACTATGCTTCAGTTTGCCCAAATCGGAAGAAGCCAAACAGCAATATTCATACTATACAAGATGAAATGACTGTTGTAGATTTTGCAAGGACTATGCCCCGAATCAATGTAGCGTTGGAGAACCGCCAAGCTGATTATCAAACTTCCATGGTGGAAGTAGAAGGTATGGTTAACCAAACCCCTGTAACTATTTTAATAGATCCAGGTGCTAGTCTTAGTTACATTTCACCTCAGATAGTAGAAAAGTGTAATTTGATTGTTGAAAAGTTTCATAACTCATGGTTAGTTCAATTAGCCACAGGGGAAAAAAGGAAAGTAACCTGTTATGTTAAGGAATGTGCTTTAGTTATGAATGATTTTAAAACTACTGTTAAGTTAAATGTTCTACCACTTGGCTCGTATGACATACTTATTGGTATGGATTGGTTAGAACAGCATAGGGTAGTTTTAAACTATTTTGATAAAACATTTACGTGTGTAAATAATAATGAACCACCAGTAACAGTTAAGGGTGTTCCTAGGAAAACTGTAATTAGGCAGATTTCTGCCTTACAACTCAAAAGAGCAGTCAGGAAAGGGTGCAAAGCCTATGCTGTAACTATTACAGATGAGGCAAATAAATTTGAAAAAGATAAAATAAAAATAGGGGATATTCCTGTGTTAAATGAATTTACTGATGTTTTTCCAGAGGAAATCCCAGGATTACCTCCCAAGAGGGAACTAGATTTCACAATTGAGCTGGTACCAGGTGTTGTACCTAGCTCGAAAGCTCCGTATCGTATGAATATTTTAGAACTTAATGAATTAAAATCACAGTTAAAATAATTAATTGATAAGAAGTATATTCGACCCAGTGTGTCCCCTTGGGGAGCACCAGTAATATTTGTTAAAAAGAAAGACGGAACTATGCGACTCTGCATAGATTACCGTCAACTAAATAAGATGACAATTAAAAACAGATATCCATTTCCCCGCATAGATGATCTGTTCAATCAGCTACGTGGAGCTACGGTGTTCTCAAAAATAGACCTAAGATCAGGATATCATCAGGTAAGAATTAAAGATGAGGACATTTTCAAGACAACCTTTAGAACAAGGTATGGACATTACAAATTTGCCGTAATGCCATTTGGGCTTACTAATGCCCCAACCATCTTTATGTGTCTGATGAATAATATAATGCATAAATACTTAGATAAATTTGTTGTCGTATTTATCGATGACATCTTAATTTATTCTAAAAATGAAGCGGAACATAAGGAACACTTACGGATAGTCTTACAAGAGCTGCGAGAGCAACAGCTCTTTGCGAAGTTCAGTAAGTGTGATTTCTTTAAGGATGAAATCCAGTACTTAGGTCACGTAGTGACTAAGGAAGGGATTTCAGTGGATCCTGAAAATATCCGGGCAATCGAAGATTGGCCAGTACCAAAAGACGTAACAGATGTTAGGTCCTTCATGGGAAATACCGGTTATTACTGGAGATTCATCGAAGGATTTTCACAAATAGCTAATCCAATCACCTTTTTGCAAAAGAAAGGCAAGAAATTTGATTGGAGCTTAAAATGTGAAGAAAGTTTTAAGAAATTAAAAACTTTATTAACAACTGCGCCTATTCTAAGAATAGCGGATCCCAATAATGATTTTGTGGTTTGCACCGATGCTTGTAATGATGGATTAGGCAGTGTGCTGACTCAAGATGGGCATGTCATTGCCTATGAGTCAAGGAAATTAAAAATCCATGAAAAGAATTATGCTACTTATGATTTAGAGCTTGCTGTTGTTATTCATGCCTTAAAGATGTGGCGACACCACTTAATAGGCAGAAGGTTTATTTTAATGACTGATAATAAAGGTTTGAAATACCTTTTAGATCAGCCTAACTTAAATGCAAGGCAAGGAAGATGGTTAGCCTTCTTAAGTGAATACGATTTCAAAATTCAGCACATAAAAGGAAAAGAAAATAAGGTGGCTGATGCTTTGAGCAGAAATGCAAAGCTGAATTTTATAGCAACAATCAGTACTTATTCTTCTGATTTAAATGAACAGCTGACTGAAGGGATAAAATTGGATAAAATTTATCAAAAATTACAAGTTACAGCTAAAGAAGAACCTACAGAAAGTTTAATAAAGGTTTATAGTCTAAATAAAGAGGGATTTTTATTGTTTAAGGACAGATTGTATGTGCCTAATGTGCCTAAGGTTAAATTGCTGATTCTGGATGAAGTTCATAAAACCCCTTACTCAGGGCATCCAGACTACCAGAAGACTGTCACCATGTTAAGAAAAGAATATTTCTGGCCTAATATGAAATCCTGAAGTAGCTGAGTATATAGCTAGATGTTTGGACTGTCAACAAGTGAAATCAGAACACCAACATCCAGTTGGTTTATTGCAACCCTTGCCTATTCCTAGTTGGAAGTGGGAGATAATCAGCTTAGATTTCATTACTGGATTACCCAGAAATCAGAATCAGAACGATTCCATTATGGTGGTGGACAAGTTAAGTAAAGCAGCACACTTCATTCCTGTCAAGACTACCTACAAGGCTGCCAATATAGCAGATATATTTTTAAAGCAAATTTTTAGGTTACATGGAGTACCTAAGGTTATTATTTTAGACAGGGATCCTAAATTCACAGGGAATTTATGGAAATATTTGTTTAAAGGCTTAAACACAACACTGAATTTCAGCACCTCTTTCCATCCTCAGATAGACGGACAGACAAAAAGAGTAAATCAGGTGTTGGAAGATCTGTTAAGAATGTACGTTAAGGATCAGCCAGGTAAGTGGGAGGATTACTTGCATTTAGCAGAATTTGCTTACAATAATAACTCTCAATCCTCAGCTAAGTTCAGCCCATTTGAAATTCTATATGGGTGTAAATGTAACACTCCTATCTCCTGGAATAATCCAGTAGATAGATTGGTGTTAGGACCTGAATTATTGAAGGAAATGCAACAGATTATGAAACAAGTGCAGGAAAACTTAAAGGTGGCACAAGATTGACAAAAGAGTCAAGCAGACTCGAAAATAACTCCCAAAGAGTTCCAGGTGGGTGAGCACGTGTTCATAAAGGTAAGACCAAAGAAAAGCTCCCTAAGACTGGGGAGTTGTGCAAAACTAGCACCACGTTACTGTGGTCCGTTTGAAATTCTATCCAGAATTGGTCAAGTTGCATATCAGTTAGCATTACCACCTAATTTGAAAGTGCATAATGTTTTCCATATTTCTGTTCTGAAAAATTATGTTCATGATGCTACTCATGTAATTGATTGGAATGTTGTACAGGTGGAACCAGAAGGAGAAGTTCTGGTGGAGCCGGACTGTATCCTCGGGAGGAGGGAAATTACTCTGCAGAACCGCACGATTGGACAGCTGAAGGTGCAATGGAAGCACCTTAGTCCTGAAGAAGCTACCTGGGAACTGGAAAATAAGATGCGGGAAGCATACTCGAATCTGTTCCAGGAGGTTGCAGAGGATGAAGAATAAGTAACATCGAGGATGATGTTACATTTTAAGGGGGTGTGTATGTCACATACCCCAATTTTGTAAAATTATGTAAATTGTTTTAATTATATTCTTGAGACATTATATTAAATTTAATGCTAAGTAGGAGATTGATGACTCAGCAGAGTCAACAGAATTGGAATGTAATTCAGAATATTTTTATTATTAATAAATAAATTGTGGAGACAACAGCATGGGAGAGCTGTTAAAAAGAGGTTACTGGTCAAACTGGTGGATGGGACTAGGTGGAAGGAAAAATACAAGTGGCAGCATCCTCAAACACTTCCTAAGTTGCAGGTGGCAACTTCCCTACATTTGAGGTCATGATCCCCCAAGAAAGTGGGATCAGAGCAGGTGGCTCATTAAATGACAGTTAACCCAAAAAAGACCTAGGAAATCTTTTAAAAGTACTCAATGAAGAGAGCTGAGGCTGCTCAGATATTTTCCAGAGAGAATTCATTCAGGTGAATGTTATTCAGGAATTTCATTGAGGAAAGAGGGAAAAACAATAAGGAAGTGTTCTGGGTGGATTGCTGCAGTAACTTGATTTTATTACAGCTTTTAGCTGGGAGAACTTGCTGATAAGTTCGGGATTCATACTGAGTTTGAGGACTAGTATCTGACATTGCTGCACCTAGCTCCAGCCAAGGAAACCAGAGCAAGCTCAAGGGTCCTGAGGAGTCGCTGTTTGAGCGCTCTCCGGGAGTTGGTAAGGAGGAACGACCTCCCATTGCTGTTGTTGTCTCAGTTCAAACAGGTCCTGTCACTTATCTATTTATGTTTTAATGAGTATGAATGGATGAATGTTATGCTTGTATTATTTGACAGAAGAATTAGTTGGTTAGTGATGTAATTGTTCTAGTTTATTAGTAGTTGAACTGTAGATGAAAAATAAAGACCTGTTGTGTTTTTCCACGTCTGGGTTACCAGACCGTACTCCAGCATAGAGGTAGAAATTATAGAAAGATGTATGATGAGATTATAAATTAGACCTTTGCTTCTTTATATTTCATCAGAAAGAATGTTTGTTTACTGATAGCTGATCATGTTTACAGATAAAACTAGTTTTTGTACAGTAATCGTTTCAGTAGTTTTATTATCGAAGCAGATAGAGGAAGGTTACTTTAATTATTCTACTGTATTGAAAACATTACTAATTTCTTCCTTCTAGTTTAAGAATAATTTAACTGGTTGTGTCCAAGTAACAATACTGAATCTAGAAGTAAATAAATGTAATTTAAACTCTATAATCAAGCAAGCTATTCAGAACTCATGTATTTCATTTATGTTATCTTTCCTTTACTTTTCCTTTTTTGGTTAAACCAATTTTCTAACATTATTTAGAATGGTAACCCTATCTTGTATGGGTTTTAAATGTATGCTACTATATATATATATATAGTTACATAAGATAGATCATAAGAAGTATTATTCGTTTTATTTTTATTTTCTTAAGTAATATTATAGCTTAACAGACAAATTTAATATTTTCAAAACTCTTTAAGTAATTTCATATCAGTACACGAAGCAAACAGCATAATGCTATCTTCTTCATGCTATAAAATAAACAAAGGTTATACATATGGAGAATATAATACTCCAATAAAGATAGGTTTATTATTTTGTATTAGTAAGTATTATTGTTATAATAATATTATACTTTTATATTATCTAACATAAAGATATTATACTTTTAAAACTTAAGGAATGACAAAATTTTCAAAATTACAAACCTGAGTTAAAAATACCCTGTTCTATAGGATAACTAGACTTTTCCAAGTAATCTTTGTTAAAATAAATTAAAAACAAAATATAAGAATCTATATGGCTTGAGGGTATAAACCCTATATATATCACTTAACAAGATTACACAACAAGTAAACCAAGGTATAACCCAGGTACATAACCCTAACAGCAACTTTATAAAAGAATTTATCTTTAGTAAAATAACTCAGTTGCATAATTAAAATTAAAGGTAAATAATAGAACTTTAGACTGCTTGTACATCGAGCTTAATCGATAGGGTAATAATCATTTATTTACTCACAAATACAAACATAATCAGTATTAATATACATAATATCAAATTAAGAAACAGTAATGATACTCAAACTGTAAAACTAGGGTTTAACCCTATAAATTTCAGCTTATGCAAATAAAATAATAATTATAAATTGAGACAATAATTTACTTACGGCCGCATTATAAATCAACACTACAAGGCTTTCATAAGCCTGTATTTTACATATTGCATACACAGATAGTAAATTAAAAATAAATGCAGTAATACAACAAAAGCTACAGAAGAAGAAAGACAGTATATTATATTATATTGTAGACTATGGGAGAAAACACCCAGTGTCTTCCAAAATCAAAATTATACAGTAAGACAAGAAGTCGAAGTCGACGTCTTAACCTCTTCGCAAACAGGATTGCAGCCCAGTTTTCTTTTTACAGTACTTAAAGCATAAAAGACAACTAATATTTACAACCTCAGCCTAAGCCGTAACACCCTCACATCGCGTGAAGGGTTTCATCTGTTAATTCTTTAAACCAACAGTCTTAAGACTAGAATGAAGCAGTAAGGGTTTCACGCTTCTTAATCCAACCCTCAAAGGTTCCAACTAAAAACCATAAGGAGGACAAGCCATGGTGTAACCAGGCTTACCAGGATTGTAGCCTGCTGCCCCAGTCTTCTTACCAAAGGCCGCACACTTGGAGTTTGTAAAACCTGCATTCACAAAGTTTAAACCCTACATTAGAATGTTGTAACCTGTGTAAAGAAACTTACAATTTTAAGACAAACAGTAAGCAAGGTTTTTAAGTTCTTATTCTTACCTGTTATTTCGAGGAAGCACGACCGCTGGCAACTGCGACCCAACTAACAGTGTAGGAAGGTAATACTACGGCCAGGAGGTAAAAGGAGGATTAACTCTCAACCTTGCACAGAGTTCAAGGACAGTAGTTCCAACCATCGAAACCCTGGAGGGAGGCGTTAGCACTGGTGAGGGTTTGGTTCAGTATGGTGGAGAAGAGTATAATGGAGGAACGAAGGACTGAACCTCACTATGCAACATGGGGAAAAAACCACTATCAGAGGCCAAGCCAGGGTTTACTTGCAACAGAGAGGCCACGCAGAGGTGTATAGCACCGTCGCAGACCGACCAGCGCTGAGGAAAATGGAGAAAATGAAAGGTAGGGTTAACACACAACTCTTTTATCCACGCGGTGCATGGCTGGAGTATTGCCACGAGAGCTGCTAAATTTATCAACGCAAAGTGGGTTTGGTTACATAGTCAACCAACATTTTCGATGGAGGAATGATTTTCCAAATCATTCGTGATCAAAGTTTATCCAAAGTCATGGCGCAAGATTCATCAACCTATGCTGCATGCAAATGATTGTATTCATTATTCTCCACTCTAATATGTTAATCCCTTGAAATCTTAAGTGAATTGCATAATGACATCATAGTAATTATAAGCTTAATGGTTAGAAGGTATTCGATTTATAATATTAACCTTGTTATTATAGTATATACATTAGAGGGTAGTATAGTATGTTATAGTTTATAAAGAGGAACCTTGGTGCAAAAGCTATTATAAACTTTCCCCTTATATTATAAATTGCCTTAAGTTCTTTAATAAGTAAAAAGAATAATAGCATAAAGACCATAGATTGTTAAATAGTGCAAGCTATATAATATTTGGGTCATTTTATTGTCCTTCCATTAGCCTTGGAGACCATCCCTTGTTTTGAAGTAATAATTGTTTTGTATAGTATAAAAATCACCTTTGAAACAGATAGTCTTATATTTAACTCCAAGCTCAAGGCTATGATAAATATAATAGAACTATTCACTGATTTCCATCTTTTATAAGCTAAATTTCCCTTTATTTGCTAGCATAGTTTAAAAGTTCATAAAGGAAGGCATCATGGTAGAAAGCTAGTTTTAATTCCCTTTCTACTTATAATCTCTCAAATGATTTTTTTTTACTAAGATTAAAATAGCATCTGTAGTACAAGTTACTAAAGACAAGGAAGTAGTATTTACCATGTGGAGACGAGGTTTTTACTTAAGTGATATCCTCATTAATAAGCAAGGACTTGGCAAGGATAGGCCAAACCCTTGCAATAATACAGGAAGCCCCTTATCAGTTTTCACTTGATTTGAAATGCTTGTTTACATTTGGATTCTTATTATAGATTTCAGAACTCTGTTCCTTTACTCTGATTTTAAAGAGTTAATAAAATACTTTTGTATAAATTACAACTGTAATTGAATAGAGAAGATGACTGATCAATAGGAACGTAAATTACTTTTGCTAGAAAGAAAACAGTTTGAATATACCTTAGCATAAGTTGAAATGTTTTTGTCTCTTACTATCTTTCGAGTTGTTTCTCTTACAACGAACTTATAGTAAATACTTTAGAATTACGATTTGCAATGCCATAACCTCTTACCTGTATATCTGTAAGAAAAGCGGAAACCGTTGCGTTAGCTCGAAAGCTAAGTAAGCCTAGTTTTGCATGTCAGTTCCACCTTATGATCAAAAGCGGAACAAAAGTTAGTAAACAGAAAGATCTGTTCTATAATTAAACATAACCAACTGATAAATTCAATAGCAAGATGTTAACACATAACTAATTAATGTTAGTTAAACTGCTTTACGTTAATGTTTTGCAATTTTAAAAATTTTAAAATTTTCGGAAATTTTGGGGTTTTGACAAAAATATTTTGAAAATGCTTGAACAATGGGCCTAGAGCATGCAGGATGAATTATAGCCCATAAACACTAATTCTCAAGCATGAAATAAAATACAAAATGGAGTGTGAAACAGGATAAACAGTCACATAAAGAAATTACTTACTGAAGAAAAAGATGGCACAAGAATCTTTGACATGAAAAACGTTTTACATTCCTCCTCTGCAAACTTCATTCATCTACTGAAAACTTGAAGCCATTACAATGTAGAGCCTCTCCGCTCTTGAAAAATCCCCCCAAAACTATCAATTACATTTTAATTTATATAAGAATAACCTCTACCTAACCTTGAATTCAAAACCTAACTGAACTCTAAAAATAGAAACAGTTACAACAACGTTTCTCCTGCATATCTCTAATGGTGACAACTGTGTGAAATCTGGGAGAGGTTTTTATAATTCGACATGTGCCCGACAAAATACATGCCTTAATTTCTCCAAAATTATCTCAAGCTCCTCGAAATATACCTTTGAAACTGATGACTCAGATAATAAAATTGTAGATTTCTCGAAAAATGACTTGTGAAGATATTTTAAATTCTCCCAACCTGTGATTACTGTGTAAAAAATGAAGGAGGTTTTTTATTATAGTCATGTTATGAATACAAAACTCTCTCATTTTTGTAAAATTAAATTCCATTTGTCGAAAACAATTCTTTGAATTTGATGGCTGAAATAGTCCTTTGGAAAACATGAAAAATGTCCTGTACAACTGACTTTGTTTCTGCTAAACCATAGTACCTGTGTGAAAACAGAAAGAGGTTATTGTGGATAGGTATGTTGTGAAGAAAATCCTCTATCACTTTCTCAAAATTCATCTTCATTTGATGTAAACAATTATTTTAATTTGATGACTAGAATAGTCATTTTGAAATCTGAACATTTTCCCTCTGAAGATGACTTCGATTCTCCCAATCTGTAGCACCTGGGTAAAAAATAAGAGAGGTTATTGTAGATGATAATGTTATGATGAAAAAAAAAATTAGTTTTTGAAAATTCTTCTTTTTTTTTTCTGGAAACAGGTATTTGAATGAAATGACTAAAACAGTCATTTTCAGAAAAAATATGCTATGTTGCTTCTAAACCTTGAATTGTTTAACTACAATTCATAAACAGAGAAAATATAGCATCTATCCTCGTAATATCATATATTGTAAGATAAATCCCATGAATTGATTGATCAAGGTAGCCATATTTGTTAATAGTGCCTCCAAACACTTGAATAATCCCAAGTTTTGGCACACTCTCCACTGTAAATTATGTTTGTAAGACTTTAAAAACATACCAATACCTTCATGAATGTTCTCACTGTATATATTTCTGCAACACTTCTGGGCTGATATTCTTTTTGGGCTTCCCTTCTGCATTGTTGAGTGGTGGCTTCCCTTTTCTTTCTCTATTAAAATCAATTTCCAACTCCTTGATCAAACTCTTTGTCTCCGCCATTTTCCCTGTGATTACAAACACGTAAAAGTTGACTTGGGAAATATGGCAGACTGTCTCCTTCCTTTCGTGCCTAGAACACAAATGAAATGATTTTTTAAAAACCAAGTCAACTTTACATTTACATAATGGTCTATTACGGAGCCTCCACTGAGTTGTTTTTCCCAAACTACTTTTCTCCGCGGAATTCACCAAAAGTTACCACGTGGAAAGTGGTTTAATTTTCGCTACCACCTTTCCAATTTAACCACCTCACAACTTTACTCTCCGGAAACAATAATACCCATTGATGAGTTTTCACTTTTTACATTAGCCGTTGGATTATTATATGTGCTAGTGGTTTGATTATACCTTAAGAAAGGTAATAGATCTTGTTTAGCGCTTAAACCTTCATTAAGACTTGGTTTGGTGAATAAGAGGTGGATTTTTTATTTTGGAAAAAATATCCAAAACTATATAAGTTTGAATATAAATCAAATAATAAGTTTATAAAACCCGTTTTATAAATTTCATTTAAAAGTTAATAAAACTTTTTGCCCCACTTGTGAAAAATCTATTTCTCTTTTTACCTAAACTTCCTTTAACTTCTCTTCTTTTCCAACTTGGAAATAGCTTAGTGAGAAAACTTTGGAAAGAAACTCAATCACCCATGAAAACTTAAAATTTTGAAGGCAATAAAACCAATTCCGACAAAAATAAATTTAGTGCTAACAACTAGCTCCAACTAGGGATGCTATCCTCCATGCGAGGTAGCAAAGAACCCCGTAGACTAGGTGCCAAATCCATTGGGATTCACTTAATTTTTCTCTGAAATTCTCAACCTGTTTTGAACTGAACCATCAACTGACACCATTTTGCAAACAAATCCCACTCTGTCAACCTGTAACTTGTAACTAAATTGCACTTGAAACTGAAACCAAACTGAAAACTGCTGAAAGAAATGCTCACTATGTTGAGCTTATTCATGCCTACCTACCCTACTTAACTAAGCACAAATGCCCAATCAAGCAAAATCTGATCAAGCCAATCAAGCAATTTATCCAATAATTCCATTTCTTCCTCACACTTGATCGAAATTAGAATATAAGAACAAAATAGCAATAGGTTATGATGAAAAATTTGTCCTTTGTTGCAAACATATAACCAACTACTCCATCTGAAAAATTTATCCATGTACTCTGCTATTGGATCATAAAAAACATGACAAATTTCAAAATACTCAATCACCTGTTTGTCATGACAAGGCTGTCCAAAAAGTAACTCCTCTTGCATACTGTCAAACCGATCTTTAAAAGAGCTTTGAAAGAAATTATCATGATTGTTTTTAAATGATATATCAGCAGCTTCATTTAATATTTCTAAATTTTCAACTCCATTCTTCTCAAGCACTTCAAGAGGAATATCATTTTGTTCTTCAACAAGATTAAGCAGAAAGATGTCTTCTTGACAAAATGTTTCTGAATTGGAAAGATTTAAAGAAACATCCCATTGAGAGTTCTCATCTCCTTCTTTGTGATCCCTTGGTTTATTGTACACTGTTGGTTCTTTCACATATTGAGATTGATTACATGATTTCTCTTCCTTTTCATTATATATATGTAGAATAATTTTTTCTTTAAAACCGTCACTAACATAATTTTTAACAAGCTAACCGCAATCATAAGAAAAACCATTAAGAGTATAACCTTATTGTTTCACATCACTAGCCTGATCATCTTCATGCTCATATCTTTTTTCCAATTCTAATCCAAGGTCTAATTTCTCTTTAATTGTATTTTCAGAAAATAAATATGTGGAGGGACTGTAAGACTGAAAATTTGCAGAATCATAATTCTTTATGTAATCACCCACATAAGCATTAGAACTTAGAGGAAATTGTTGTTGCAAAAAGGAATTTTCTGATTGGGAATAAGCAGCCTCATCTTGAAACAAAACTTCAGAAGTTGAATAATATGAAGAAGGGTTTGATTTACCATCCCAACTTCCTTCTTGGTCACACAAAGATTGACAAGACTGCTGCAAATTATCATCTACTTCAGGAAAACAAATGTAGCTGGTTGAATCAGAGTTTTGGCTCATGTCTCTTTCAGTAGAGGAAGAAATTATTAACTGCTGATATTTTTCCTAAATGTGAAGATAGCTAATTTGTATTTCTTTTTTCTGAAATGGGTTCTCATATAAAATTTCTAAAATCTCTTCATCCACTAACTCATCATCACTATACAATTTTTCCAAATCTTCAATGAAACCTTTAACATGCGTACAACAATATTGAACCAACAACAAGGAGGGGTATTGGTTTTTGTAATGTTCATGAAATACTGTATGAAAATTAGTAAGGGAAAACAAACTTTCTGATGGTAACCCTTCATACCATGACCTTGCATCTCCTTCTAAAGTAGCCATGAACATTTTCATTAAAGAATCCTCATGCAATTTAACTCCCAGCTTATGTATATGTATATGAAATCTAACCAAATGAAGGGCAGCATCATCATTCTTTTGATATTTAAACTTTGGAAGACCTGTTTTCCAATCCACTTTAGGTATTCGATTTGGAAAACCAGGAACGTGAGCATGATTCATAGGAGCATACCTTGCATACAAAGAACTCATCTCGACAAATGAATATATTGAATCAACTCTTAAAACTTCACAATCTTTTGGCAGTGGAGTCGCCATAGGAATTCTAAAAACTGGATTCTTCAAAGATGGAGTCGCTAGGTGAAAGATGCACAACCTTACTAATATCTGACTGTTCTTTACCATCAACAGTAAAATCGGAAAGTATGTCATTTATACCCAAGGAAGATTTGAACCTTCGTTCCCCAGCAATGACGCTAATTTGTTATCACTCAGAATGTACCCAGGTTGCAAAAGGTAAATCCCAAGGTAACATCAAAAACCAATTTAGAATGTATTTCTGACCTAATACATTCAGAGAGGGATCTCTCACTATTTACAAAGTTTTTATACTCAAGATATTCAACCAAAGACAATCAGAAGGTCAGATTTCTGATGGGACAAATGGGACAAGTTTGTTTTAAAAGACTTTGTAGGATAGTCATGGAGGAGGCCGTTGGGCAATGGAGTCAACAATCAGATCTGAAATAGGTTGCAGGAGGTAAGGTTTTGAAGGTTTATGAACAGAGGCAAGGTAGGCACCATTTCCTCGATCTTGAGGTATTTGCAGGTTGATTAGTAGACAAAGGGAGACATCCCATCAAACAGAGCACCTAACTAGGGTGAATTCTGCAAGACTTTAGAAGAAAATATTTTGAAAATGCTTGAACAATGGGCCTAGAGAATGCAGGATGAATTCTATCCCATAAACACTAATGCTCAAGCATGAAAGCAAATAAAAAATGGAGTGGGAAACATGATAAATAGTCACATAAATAAATTACTTACTGAAGAAAAAGATGGCACAAGAATCTCTAACATGAAAAAGGTTTTACATTCCTCCTCTACAAACTTCATTTATCTACTGAAAACTTGAATCCATTACAATGTAGAGCCTCTCCGCTCTTGAAAAATCCCCCCAAAACTATCAATTACATTTTAATTTATATAAGAATAACCTCTACCTAACCTTGAATTCAAAACCCAACTGAACTCTAAAAATAGAAACAGTTACAACAATGTTTCTCCTGCATATCTCTAATGGTGACAGTTGTGTGAAATATGGGAGAGGTTTTTATAATTCGACATGTTCCCGACAAAATACATGTCTTAATTTCTCCAAAATAATCTCAGGCTCCTCGAAATATGCCTTTGAAACTGATGACTCAGATAATAAAATTGTAGATTTCTCGAAAAATGACTTGTGAAGATATTTTAAATTCTCCCAACCTGTGATTACTATGTAAAAAATGAGGGAGGTTTTTTATTATAGTCCTGTTATGAATACAAAACTCTCTCATTTTTGTAAAATTAAATTCCATTTGTCCAAAACAATTCTTTGAATTTGATGGCTGAAATAGTCCTTTGGAAAACATGAAAAATGTCCTGTACAACTGACTTTGTTTCTACTAAACCATAGCACTTGTGTGAAAACGGAAATAGGTTATTGTGAATAGGTATGTTGTGAAGAAAAGCCTCTCTCACTTTCTCAAAATGCATCTTCATTTGATGTAAAAAATTATTTTAATTTGATGACTAGAACAGTCATTTTGAAATCTAAAGATTTTCCCTCTGAAGATGACTTCAATTCTCCCAATATGTAGCACTTGGGTAAAAACTAACAGAATTTATTGTAGATAATAATGTTATGATGAAAAACCTCTTTTATTTTTTGCAAATTATTCTTTGTTTGCTGGCAATAGGTATTTGAATGAAATGACTGAAACAGTCATTTTCAGAAGAAAGAAAAAAATATGCTATGTTGCTTCTAAACCTTGAATTGTTTAACTGCAATTCATAAACAGAGAACATATAGAATCTATCCTTGTAATATCATCTATTGTAAGAGAAATACCATGAATTTATTGATCAAGGTATTCATATTTGTTAATAGTGCCTCCAAACACTTGAATAATCCCAAGCTTTGGCACACCCTCCACTATAAATTCTGTTTGTAAAACTTTAAACACATACCAATACCTTCACGAATGTTCTCACTGTATATATTTCTGCAACACTTCTGGGCTGATATTCTTTTTGGGCTTCCCTTTTGCATTATTGAGTGGTGGCTTCCCTTTTCTTGCTCTATTAAAATCAATTTCCAGCTCCTTGATCAGACTCTTTATCTCCGTCATTTTCCCTGTGATTACAAACACGTAAAAGTTGACTTTGGAAATATGGCAGACTGTCTCCTTCCTTTCGCACCCAGCACACAAATGAAATGATTTTTTAAAAACCAAGTCAACTTTACATTTACATAATGGTCTATTCCGGAGCCTCCACTGAGTTGTTTTTCCCAAACTACTTTTCTTCGCGGAATTCACCAAAAGTTACCATGTGGAAAGTGGTTTAATTTCAGCTTTCACCTTTCTAATTTAACCACCTCACAACTTTACTCTCCGGAAACACTAATCCCCGTTGATGATTTTTCACTTTTTACATTAGCCGTTGGATTATTATATGTGCTAGTGGTTTGATTATACCTTAAGAAAGGTAATAGATCTTGTTTAGCGCTTAAACCTTCATTAAGACTTGGTTTGGTGAATAAGAGGTGGATTTTTTACTTTGGAAAAAATATCCAAAACTATATAAGTTTGAATATAAATAAAATAATAAGTTTATAAAACCCGTTTTATAAATTTCATTCAAAAGTTAATAAAACTTATTGCCCCACTTGTGAAAAATCTATTTCTCTTTTTACCTAAAATTCCTTTAACTTCTCTTCTTTTCCAACTTGTAAATATCTTAGTGAGAAAACTTTGGAAACCAACTCAATCACCCATGAAAACTTACAATTTTGAAGGCAATAAAACCAATTCCGACAAAAATAAATTTAGTGCTAACAAGGTGCTCGGGGGCAAGTACTGCCGATTAATAGTTGTACGACAGGAATTTGATCTGGAATTTTCCAAAGCCACATCAAAGAAATCCTTGGTCTTTGTCGAGCTCATGTGTGATCTTCCCTATGCTTCGATGAAATATGAGCCCAGTGATTCATTTCTGGATGAATTCATGTCCCTGATTAGCACTACCGACCCTTGGTATGGATATTTGTTTATTTATCTCCAAACACAATGATTTCATCCGCATTTATCCCATGACGATCGTCGTCGTATCCGTCACCATGCGAAATACTACCTCATCTTGAATGATACCTTGTATAGACGTGGGATTGAATCTATTCTCCGACGATGCCTCACACATGAGGAGGTTGAACATGTGTTGAATGATTTCCACTATGGAGCATGTGGCATTCATTTATCTGGGTTGGCTACAGCCCAGCAAATCCTTTGTGCCAGCTATTTCTGGCCTTCTGTCTTCAAATACTGTCATGAGGCTGTTAAGAAATTCCCACCTTGTCAACACTTTTATCCTAAAAAGCACACCCATCCTGCTCCACTACACCTCATCATTGCCATTGGCCCATTCACCAAATGGGGGATTGAATTCATACATTGTAAGCCTACCTCAGCTAGGGGGCATGGTTACATCATCGTAGCCATTGACTATTTCACAAAATGGGCTGAGGCCATGCCTACATATGCGGAAGATGGTAATACTACTACTCTCTTCCTATTCAATCATATCATAGCTAGATTTGGAGTCCCACAGTCCATCGTTACAGATCACGGATCCCATTTCCATAATCAAATGATAGAGGAACTGAGTGCCAAGATAGGTTTTTGCCATGAAAACTCTATGCCATATTATCCACAAGCTAATGGTTAGGTAGAGGCCATTAACAAAGTTTTAAAAACTATGCTTTGTCGGATGTTTGGAGATCATAAATCCAACTGGCACCATGTTCTTTTCTTTTCTCTTTGGGCTTATCGAACTTCGGTGAAAACAGCCACTAGTTTCACGCCATTCCAGCTTGTCTATGGACTCAAAGCTGTCTTACCGACTCAATGTCAGATTCCATATTTACAACTTGCCCTCAAACTTCTCCCAGCACTTCCGCAGAGGAAGACATATTTTTGTACTTGAATAACCTTGACGAGACTCAGAGAGATGTTGCCTTGGCTAATGAGGCACATAAGAAACGCGTCAAAGTGCAGTATGATAAATCCATCCAACCTCATGTCTTTCACGAGGGTGACCTAGTTTTGACTTACGATCAGAGATATGACAAACTAGGGAAGGGTAAGTTCGATTCCATGTGTTATGGACCTTTCGTCATTTCTAAGGTTTTAGAGAAAGGATCCTATGAGCTCTTGGATTATGATGGAATCCCTTTGGGGAAACCTCGCAATGGGTTGTACCTAAAAAGGTACTATGCCTAGGTCTTTCTTGGATAGTATCTTGTATATATGTATATTGCTTGAATTTCAGTGTGCTTTTAGTATTTTCAAGATGGTTTTGAGCTTAGTGTCCACATCTGTTTATACCATGTTTTGTTCATGCATAAGGATTTCTATGGCTTTGTTGATGGTGCTTGCTGCCACACCTTGAATCTCACCTCAGCTGCTTGGGTCCTCTATTCTTCGACTGAAGATTTGGTCAGTTCAGGAGTGGTTTGTATAGGTCCCGCTACTAATAACATCGTCGAGTATGAAGCAGTCATCGGTATTCTGTCTGAAGCTGCCTCCCATGATGTTCGCAATCTGGTAGTCTTGATGGACTCACAACTTGTGGTTTGCCATTCAAACCATATTTACACCATTAGAAACCCTGTGCTTCTTCGCCTCTTCCAGAGAATAATTTTGCTGGAAATATCATTTGAAACCATCACTTATAGGTATATCCCTAGGGAACATAATGTAGTTGCTGACTCATTAGCTAATTACATCCTATATTGGCATATTGCCCATTCATGACATTGAAATCAAACATGGTCCATTGTAAATAAACATTTGAAAACACATAAAACTCATATAAAATACATTTACCATTTGAGACATATAAACACCAGGTAAAAGTCTGTATATATATATACGAAAAAGATTACAAAAAATAGGTCCTGAGACCTCATCTGAAGCACATAGAATTTCAGGAAAAATCACCATAAAAAATCCTGAAGCTGTCAGCTTTCCATACATATCTCATACACTAGTGATGCTCATGGTAGCACATCACTGCCCGAACCACTCTACTCAAGAGCCTACTGAATCGACCTAGTATTCCCGCTATAGGTCTCTAATACCTCATCGAGAGGTCATCAATGGAAGCATCTGTGATATCCAAGGTCAACCTCTCCAAGTTTTCCTCTAACTCCCCGATGATATCATCACCCTGTGGTACAAAAAGGGCTCTAGCTCGCCTATCCAATGGAGAAGCTCCTCCAAGTCGCATTACTCCAACATCTGCATGAGAATATATAGGTCTCGTCACTTAGCATAAAAAGTATAAAACATTAACAAACATAAAAACATTTCATCCATTTTAAGGTTTCTTGCTTCTTACCAATGTCGCTCCACTATCCACCAGGTGGGAGTGCTAGGTCAGGATCTCCGATGAAGTCCGTACCCACCTAAGCATAATCCTCCACCATGAGGATCTGATCTCAGAGCCATCTGAAGAACGGGTCACCAAACTTCACCTTCCCCCTACCTTCTCCTGTACTAGCCATGACCTGGACCCACCTCAACATACGGGGGTCCCGTGCTCTCAGACTTCTGAAGACCACATGAGGTCTCATCTTTGGTACCCGCTCGAAGAAGAAGCAGGATAATGGAACCAAAGCCAAAGTGCTTTAGCTCTCCCTGCCGACACTTAGTCAACTGATCTTTGAATATCAGAAGCATGGCTTCCGCCCAGTTGAATACTGTGGGTACCATGGCCTCTATGGCATATAACATGTGTGCCATAGAAGCCTGGTTCACACCCTGACTCCCGGACACCCTTTGCATAGTAAATAGGACGGTCCGTAGGGACCCATCCGTCACTACTCTAATGGGGATTTTCTTCCCCGATGTCCTCGTCCCTAGAGCACAGTGATGATCTATCAGTTCTTGAGTGGTAATATCCCCTCCACAGGAACCTGTCAGTGAGATGGGGGCACCCTGTCTTGAGAGAATAGTCAAGAAGTAGATATCCTCTACCTCCAATGTCAGAATATGGGCCCCAACCTTGAAGTACTGCTACTCTGGATTCCACATCTGCAGTATGTGCTCTAGTAACCGCTCGTGTGATACCATGCTTGGGGTCCGGAAGAATTTCAATAGTCCACAGTCTTTTAATGCAGCTATACAACCCGCATTTCTCTCGGCGAAAGCATAATCATTGTCATGTTGTCTTTCTTTCCATATCACCATGTTTGAGCAACAAAACCCTACCAAAAACAATCATAGCATGCATTAGAATCATCTCTAATCATTTAAAATAAAAAGAATGATTTATTATTGCTTGTGTTATTAGTTTGAAATATCCACGGCCGGCACCACCTGTGCACCATTGGAGACAGGCGGTGGCACCGCCTGTCATCTATGTTTTCAGCACGGTTCTTGGGAGGTACCATGTATCCCGCAAGGGGTATGCGCAGTGCCTGTTTTCAAGGTTTTAGGGCTTTCCATACAATCCCAAAACCCAAAATAGATGCTACGAAAAGAAAGAGTAGGGTTTTAGCTGTTACCTGCAACTGACAGCGCTCAAATCCGACGGTGGGAACTCCCGGTATCAGCTGCTGAAGATATGGCTAGGAAAGTGCTCCACATGCTCTCTACTATGGGTAAATAGTAAAATGATTTGATTTTTTACTATTTACATGACTTATATAGGCATTTTTGGGTTTGACATGCTATAGTTTTGACTTATAATTTTTTTTATTCGAAATTTATCAGTCATAATCCCTTAATGCTAGTTATAAATGCATTTAACACTTATTCGTGAGTCGATTGCAAGATAGGAGAACCATAGTAAGAAGCTTTGGAAGTTTGTTTATGAATTTTTCGCACTTCTATAAAATGGAAAAGGTCGATGAGCGTTTGTTATGATACTTTGGTCACGCTCCTTAAACCTAGTATCAAAGGTCCGAGTCCATTTCAGATTCTTTCCAGGCTCGTAAAAAATCGACATTGTGTAAGGAAACGCCGTGGAGTCTTCTTTTCACCTCTTTTTCAGGCTCCTTAAATACGAAAAGACCGTCGAGTCCATTTTCGATTCTTTCCAGGCTCGTAAAAAGTGATATTGTGTAAAGAAACCTCATGGAGTCCTCTTTAAACTCTTTTTAGGCTCCCTAAATATGAAAAGATTGTCGAGCGATATTGTCTTCTTCACGCTTGTTAAAGCATTCAAAGATTCGTCCATCCGACGATAGGTTATCTTTTTTTTGATTGGGATAGGACTATTTATGAAAAAGGAACACTCCAGCCAATCATGACTGGAAGAGTTCTCTAAGGTATGATTTTACACTTTTTCGGGCCTTAGAGACTAAATCATATGAAAAAGGACCCCTTTGGAGTCTTCTTCCGTACTCGTTCAGACTCTCTAAACATGAACAATACCGAGTTTTCTTTCATTGGACTCGTTAAATTAAACATTGAGAGACCTATTTTTTGGATCGAACCCCTCCTCTCTCAGGTTCGTAAAACATATGAGTCTGGACTTGTCTTCGGACAAGCTACACCAAGTGTTTGTTACTCTCTTTGAACTCATAAAACCAAAAAGAGGCACTCCTCGATCATGATGGGGAAAATGGGAAGGGAATCATTTTTCAAATAAATGGCAGTAGTTTGTCATTACCTTTGAACATGGCACTTGTCTGCATATCATATTAGTCAATTGGATATTCAGCTGATCTCCGCGACGATCCACTTTCATGATTCATGTCAATCATTTGAGTCTTTCAAAAGAATGCATTGTCCACTGTCACATTGTGTGTTTGTCCCATTCAGTCATGCTGCCAAGTATTTTTGTCATGCCGCCTGATGTTCAAAGCGGATTTGAATAATTTTTACCTCTGTAGTCCACACAGTCTTTGTGTCAGTACTTTTGAGTCAGTCCTATGGTTACTACATTCACATCGTTCCAAAACTATGTTTCGAGTTTCATGTCGTCGATGTGGGACTCATCATGGCCCTCCTTCGACGAGAATTTTCCCGTTGACATCAGCTCATCATCCAAGAAATAGTCTTAGAAATAAAACTTAGTACCTTGAGATCTGTGTGCCTTAATGACAGATTCTCTCGCTCTCAACATAGGTTCACATCATTGACCTTTGATCGATAGAATCGACTGGGTGTTCGACATCAGGACATTTATTCACACTCAGTAGATTGTAATAGGGTACCTTGGGAATCATTAACATCAATGGTGATTTCCCTCGTTCTTGTTAACGGTTCACATTATTGGCTAGTAATCAAGTGGTTTCTACCATGTTCAACTTCAGATCATTGTAATCACATGGATAGAATTGTACTTTGTGGAAGATAAGACGAAGACCTTGGGTATTTGTTTAAAGCGCTCATTTCTTTTCCCTAGGTTGTGATGGAGTTTTGTATATCTAGCATGGGTCCACATTTGTATGGTCGTGGCTATGCTCAAATTTGCATCTGTATGACATAGATCTACATTGTATGTCTAGTAGCTATGTCCAAGTTTTAGTTCTCTATCACATGGATCTACATTGTATTCTAGTAGCCATGCTTGTTTATTCCTCCCATGGATCTTCCTTATATTGGTTTGCAGCCATGAGTTGGTTACTTGTGTCTATGAGTCAAAATATTGATGTACTACACATGCCTACTTGACGACATGCTCCAATCGAGCCGACATTTTCACCTCGTATTGACGACTTGTTCTCTTAAAGCTCTCGTTTATCGTATCCCTCTAAGACTCATGCTTTGGGGGGCATCCTGTTATACTAAAATCATGTCATCATCATGTGATAAGACCTTTGACATACCTACTTGCCCTTAATCCCATCACTTGGAGTGGAAACCCATGTTGTTTGTCAGTCTTTCATGAAAATACTCAGCACCACACTTTCCCCTTTATCCATGAGCGGTACCTTGTGCGCACCACCTATATCTTGTTTACCATAAGCGATGCCACCGCTTATAGCCTTTGGTCCATAAGCGTTTCTTACCTGAACTACTCTGTCATAAGAGGCAAAAGGTGGTACCCTGGGTAAAATGGGAAAAAAGAGAGGTTTCTCGAGGCTTCTAGATCATGAGCCTTGTGTCCTCTCTTATCCCTAATATTGTGGGTCAGTTGAGCTTGAGATCCCCCATCATAGGATCTTAGAGGCCACCTCATCCAAAAATATTTCAACCATTCCTATCCATTGAGCCTTATAAATACAAGCTCATGTCCATGGTTGAGGGGGAGAATGATTAAGGTATTGTTATGTTGTTGGATTGACCACTTGGCCCAAGCCATTTGAGAGCATAGAGAGCAAAGTTGGAGCTTATGGGGATGAAGTGTTGGTTTCATGGAGATGCATGTCGACACTAAGGCTTAATTGGTTGTAAACTTCTCCATTCCTCTTAATGCAAAGCTGATTTTCGTCCCACATTACTGTTGTTGTTGATTTCACATGTACATGTTGTTAGATTCCTTAGTCACTAACATGGGTCTGTAGATTATGTTCTGGTAGCTTTGATGTGTTTGCATGTTTGATCTTATTGCAAGTACACAGATGCACTATTGAAGTAGCATTCCAGGTATCTACGATATCCAGGGAGGATCTTCACCCTTTGTCATTCATTTGTTATGGATCTGAACCATTCAGACCAAAGGAACAACTTCTATCCACAAAAGGTGAAATATTCCTTCTTACAAACATCGGGAAAGGAAGAGGACAAGAGTGATCAAGGATTTACTAGGGTACCCTCGAGGAAGCAAGGAGGGATGAAGCAGGACAACCAGGAGGTAAACAAGAAGATAGGAGTTTCTAATAAATTCGAAGTGTTGGACGATCTATCGGAGGAAAACTTTGACAATTAGTTGGAGGGAAAGTAGGGGGATCATCCCCATATGAAGACAATGGAGATAGCCTCCCATCCAGAGGAAGAAGTTACAGGAGAAAAGAAACAAGAGGGTGGGGATCGAGAAATAGGAGAGGAAGCAGAGGATATGGACCAGGAGGGGATCAAGCAAGCCTATGCGGATGTAGGAAAAGGTTACATCTCATGAGAATAAGTGATCTGGTTAAAAGAAGCCATCCTCAAATCTTGGGCCTCAAACCAGTTAGGGATTAGCTCAGGTGCTCATAAGGAGACAAAATGAAATTTCAAGGAGCCAAACAAGAAGACAGGGAGGAAATGGAACAAACAGAGAGTAGCCAAAGTAGGTCGACGCTTGGTAGAGTCAGGGTAATACCCTACAATTAAGGAACTTTTAGGGTTATAAGTTTCCCTATGAAGATATTACCATGGAACATACGGGGCCTAAAAAATCTAGAAAAAGCGAGGCTCTTAAGAAAGAAGATAAAGAGTGCAAAGTTGGCCATAGTTTTCCTACAATAGACTAAGTTCCTAGCAACTCAGATCCAGGAACCGAGTAAGAAAATATGGAAGGGAAGAGATGGGATAGGAATTGATGCAAGAGGATTCATGGGAGGCTTGGGAATCTTATGGGATCCCACTAGGGTGAGCTTAAGGGGATTCCAAGGTAGCCATTGCTGCTTATAATCATATTTTAAGGTTATAGGGTTCTCATTGGAAGGAATGGTTACAAATTTCTACGGACCCTAAAATGATGGAGAAAAGAGGTATTTCATCAAGTCACTCTGAAAAATTCATGACATGATGGCCAATAAACATTACGTGTTAGGAGGTGACTTCAATCTCATAACCTTTTTGGAGGAGAAGAGTGGAGGAAGACACAAACTAGAGGAAGAACGCGAGACATTCAGAGATACCACTGAGGAATTAGGCCTTATCAACATCATTTTGGAGGAGAGATGGTTCACATGGAACAACAAGAGGATGGGGGACCGACACATAGCTTCCCGCCTGGACAGATTCCTGATTTCTGAACCCATTTTGGATTTCAAAAGTGAACTCCACTCAGCTACTCTTCCAGTAGAAGGATCATATCACTGCCAATAGAAATAATGTGGAGTGGGTTGGGGTACCAGTTCAAAAAACCTTTCAGGTTCGAACAGTTCTAGCTAGGGAATCCAAATTTCAATGAAAAGATCAGGACTTGGTGGGAATAGCTTGGTGAAAAATCCCGTCAAGGTTTTTGAAGAAAGGATTAAAAAAAGGGAATAATGAGGAATTTGGTAATATTTTTGCTGATAAGAGGTTCCCAGAATCCCGCTTGTAGAAGGTCCAAACCAGGGGGGTGAATGAAGGGTATACCACCAACTTGAATATGGAATAACTTAACCTCTATTATAAAATAGAGGAGAGGGAAAGACAAGAGGAAATTCTCTGGCACCAAAAGTTTAGGAATTGGTGGTTGAATGAGGGGGAGAGAAACACAAAATTATTCCATCATTCGGTCATGCAAAACAAGATAAAGAACAAAATCTTATCAATTAAGAATGACAAAGGGGTTTTGCTGGAAACCAGGGAGGAAATAGAGACCACTTTGAACCGACATTTCAAGGATATAATGTTGGAACCGAGGAATAACAATAGGGTAGATATTGACCAAATAATTCGGTTCATCCCTTCTCTAGTTTCCAATGAGAAAAATGAACTCTTGATAAAACCTATATCTCTTATTGAGGTAGAGGAAGACGTTTTCCAGATGACAGAAGGAAAATCCCCAGGCCTAGATGGATTCATGGTGAACTTCTTTCATCATTTCTGGGATCTAATCAAGATGGAAGTGTGGAGGATAGTTGAGGACTCCAGGGTCTCAAGAAGAATTCTGCCAGCTTTTAATGCTACCTTTCTTACTCTCATTCCAAAAAGGGACAGGGATGATTCTCTAGAGAAATTTAGGCCCATAATCCTATGCAATGTCATCTACAAAATCATAACTAAGGTAATTACGAGTAGATTGAAACCCCTCCTACCAATCCTAATCTCCCATAAGAAGCCAGGGTTCATGGAAGGTTGGAAAATAACAGATGACATTATTTTGGTCCATGAAATGCTTCACTCTTTGAAACCAAAGAAAATATCGAGAATGATTGTGAATCTGGACATAGCAAAATCCTATGACAACATCAATTGGCAATTCATTCGAAGTATGCTAATGGATTTTGGGTTTAGTGCTTAGTGGATTGAATGGATAATGAGCTTAGTATCCTCAACATTCTTGTGAATGGGGTTGCTTCGAGTATCATTAAATCCTTAAGGAGGATAAGGCAGGGAGATCCCTTATCCCCTTTCCTCTTCATCCTCATGGAAGAAAGTTTAGGAAGGTCAATTGTGGCTTTGAGAGACAACAACAATCTCATAGGGATATGAGTTCACCATATGGCAGAAATCAAACTCACCAACAATTTGTGGATGATACAATGTCGATGGGTTACCCATCAGTTTAAGAAGCCGAGAAGCTCAAAAAGTGCTTGTCCGACTTTGGAAAAGCTTTGGGGTTGGAAACCAATGACCAAAAATACAATTTTTTCTTATTTAACACCTCCCATATTTCAAAAAGGAATATATGTCAGACCTTGGGCTTCCAAGAGAGCTCCCTTCCATCCAAATACCTAGGAAATCCTTTAGTGGATTGAATTGCCAAAAAAGGCTTTTGGACAGAATTGTTGGATAGTCTGAAAAAGAGGTTGAGAAACTAAACTATGAAACCCATTAATTTAGATAGTAGATTGGTTCTGATGAAATCAGTCCTTTTGGAAATGCCGACTTATCTCTTCCCCACCTTAGTGGCTCCAAAATCCATCTTGAAGGATATAAGGAAGATACAACGCGGATTCTTGTGGAATGGAACCAATGAGAAGCAGAAGTGGAATTTGGTGAAGTGGGAAATGGTTTGTAACCCTAAACACCATGGGGCTTAGACCTCAGGGACCCGAAATAGGAAAATTTTATAAGTGGATCCAAGCTATGGTGGAGATGGGTAACCCATGATCCAGAACCTTGGGTGAAGATGTGGCACATTAAGTATGCTGAGGGATGGGACAAAAGAGAGCTTACACGGTTCTTAGAAGATACTCCTGGATCCCACATATGGCAAACAATATGGTTGGGGAGTATATTGGTCTAGGAACACATGTTGGTAGGCGGTTTTGGTATGTAAGGAAAAGGATGGTGCACAAGGTGGAGAAGTCGACAAAATGTCGTCTTGGTCATAGTTTTGGACTTCTTGGTCATAAATTTATAGGTTTGGTCCAATTCAGTTAGAGAATCAGTTAAAGTGGACCATTTTGTAAAGGTGCAAGACTATATATAAAATTAGGAATGTAGTAGGAAAATAACCTTGATAAGTGTTGATAAGTTTTGGAGAAGTTGGAATAATATCGATCTACATTTTTTTCTTTGTCTGGCCACTTTGTGATGTATTTCGAGATCCTTTTTTGATGCATAAAGTAATATGACATGAGTGGATGTTGATGGAACCTCTTTGTTTTATGGTTTGATTCTTTTACTGTTTTAATGATGCGATCTGATTAATTCAATGTTGCAATATGGTTTTTATTCTTGAATGGTGTGATGTCTCTGCGATCTAAATGATGTCATATTTATCAATCTTTTTATGAGTAAACATAATGTTGCGAACTAATATGAATGGTTACTGATGCAACTATAAATGAATGAATCATAATAAAATCCCTACCTGAATCTTTGGTTAATGTTGTGATAGTAAGAAGATAGCAAAAAAGTAGATGTGCAAGATCCTCCTCCTTACTATGGAAATGTGGTTGTCCCTCGAACATCTCATTTGAAAGTTGATCTTCTTTGTAGTTGTTGTTGGACAGGGTAAAACATATCTAGGCCGGTGCTCAAGTATATCATTGTGTTTAGGGGTATCGACAGAGTCTGAACCCTTATCAACAAGTCTGTGTCAATAACACAACTTCTAGGAAGTAAGGAATTGGAAAACTGCCTAGGTATGGGAGGACTCATGGAAACAAATACCCTCTCTCAAACACAGAAATTATTTTCAACGGATCTTAGAAGAAAGGTCTTCTGAGTATGAGCAAAGAGGGAGTGGTGCGAACACCTTATTCCAAGGGAGTAAGTTGACTGTCTCGAAGAATCCCTCAACGACAATTGCATAAGAATGCACCAAGGGGAATGCAAGCTCTATTGGGGGTATGGTAAAAAAGGATTCTTTACAATGAAGGAAGCTTATACCATTCTAACAGGGGTCGATATCCAACTAACATATCAAAAGTGGGGAAAATTATGGAAGAATAAATTGTGGCCCAAGATAACTGTATTCAGCTGGCTCATGATAAGAATTTGCAATTTAACATGATAAAATCTCAAAAAAGAGTGATGGTTGGACCTTAGCCACCTCCTAGATGCCTGCACATTTGCATCCTCCATTTGGGATCAAGGGGCGCCAATTTTCAAAATACATGATCGGGTTAGGAAATACCCGGACAGGACGCTAACAGAATGGACCAACAACCCTTATCTGAATCCCATCTTGAACTGATTATGGGATATCTTCCCTCACTTTTTGCTATGGGAAATATGGCGGGAGCGAAATTCTAGGACATTCCAAGGGAAACTCCTGCCACTGAGCATAATATGGGATATAACCATAAGCAGAATGCGAGAGACCATAAGGATGGAAGCTCGAGAGATCTTGGACTAGGAATCCATGACGATGGAAGCCCCCATTATGAGGGATTGGGGACTATCAACACCCTTGTAGCCGGATAATACTAGGAAAAAATAAACCTGAGAGATGAAAAGTGTAGAGAGCTGAAAGCCTCCTCCCGAGGGGTTTTTCAAGCTCAACTTTGATGGTGCATTGAAGGGAAACCCAGGACTAGCAGGTTATCGTTGCATCATCCAAGATTGTAGAGGAATCATGTTGGGTTTTAGGTATGGGAGTATAGGCTGGGAAACCAACAACGTGGCTGAGATAGAAGATCTCTTGTAGGGACTCGAAATGGTGAATAAAAACTGTTGAATTCCTATAATTATTGAAGGAGACTCCCAGGTGGTGATTGATATGTAAACTAAAATAAAGAATGGAACCCATAGCCCCAAGGTGGCAGAATCGTGGAGGTTAGAGGGGCATCTATAGAAGTTGAAAGGGGTCCCAGGTGTTGGGTTGGCAGCTCGATTTAACCACATAAGAATATAGGGGAATAAGGTGGTGGACGGGTAGGCGAACCTCGGGACGGAGACCTGTAGAGATGTCAAATCAAAGGACTAGGGCGAGGTGATGGATGTGACAGCCTGAGACATCTGTGTAGCTCTCACACTCCAGGACATGCACAGTAGTAATGGCATAGGTAGGGGAGGACACCAAGTGAGACCAAATCACTATCTGGGAAGGTGGTTATCCATGTGGCCAAGTGGAATGTTTAGGTAACTGGCATGCGGGATTTAACTTTGCTTCAAGCCATTACCAGGAATCCATCTTTTTAAAAAGGGAAAGGGTGGTCGTAAAGGAAAATGGAAGCGGGTCTCAAGCGATGAGGATGAGTCCAGGAAAGCTTCATGAGATAAGAAGAAGGATATGTGGGAAGCCAAAATGCTTGAGCTCGAGCTTCCTAAGGAGATTCAATAGAGGATTAATGAAATCAAGAAATAGTCAGTGGGATGATCTTGATAAATAAATTCTCCATGAGGAGTTTCAAAAGGCAGAGGACTGGATCCTTGATCCTGGCCACAATGAGGGAAGATTAAGCATGTATGGGATGACTGTGCCTCTTTTTTGGGTCATGAAAAATTTCATTGAGCGGTCGGCTTGGGATAGGAAGGAGGCAGACGATGCAGTGGGGAATTCAGATTAATGGCGAGCATCCATGACCTCTAATAAATGGCGAGCATCCATGACATCAGATCAATGGCGAGCACATTCTTCTGACGAGGCTCAATTTTAAGGCTCCCCCAGTTCTGCCACCTATGGTGAGCCAGTTACTGGCACCCGAGAGCATGTGCCATAGACACATCCTTGATCTCCCATTTTTTATGTTATAAGTGTTGTAAACAGAGTGTGTTATGTTATGTCAAGAATGTCATGGCATGTTAGCCAAAAAAATTGTCTATGCTATTTTGCTCTGGTTTGGCTGGCCAATAGTAGTTTGGTCAAGCAGTTAGGAAGGAATAATCTGATAAGGAGTTGGGAAGGATTTGTTGTTTACCTTATATTTTCGATAATATACTTTGTAATGGGGTTTTGGGGTTAAGAGTCGGTCTCATTCACTGTGGAAAGAAGGGCCAAACAATTTTTTGTGTCGAGAGTAGGCCAGAATTCTCAATTTGTATCTCTCTCGTTCTGATATAAACAAAAATAAAAATCTTCTTATAAACATAATGAAAACCATAATTCAAAAACATAAAAAATAACACATATACTTTAATATATTAAATATTCTCAAAAGATAATAAAGAATAATATCTTGTTAATTAAAGAAGATGTATTCATTTTTTTCCTTCCATTTCTTTGAAAAATGGATTTGCAATTATGGTTTTTTTCTCAATAAAAATGCATAAAAAAAACATCATTAATTTTTCTTTTTCTTTTTTAATCTTTTTAACAAAATCAATACAATAATGAATTACAATATATGTAAAATATTTTCATCATTGCGCCAAGAGGCGCTTTTTACAGCTCAAATGGGTAGGTGAGATGTGTTCCATCTGTAAAGCTCGCGTGGCACATGTCGGCTCAATAAAAATAATAATAATAAAAAGTAAAAAAAAAACTTATAACATGTTGGCATATAATTAAAAAAATATTATACTCATAAATATACAACCATATTAGGGAAATGCTCACAATTTTACAAACTGAGTAGTAAAATTCAATTGACTTTAGTAAAAGGAAATTATAAAACCAAGAACATATAAAATTTAATAAAACCTAGTAGGGAAAAAACAAACTTCAATAATAGATTTGTTATTGGTTGGCCAAGTCTAAGATCATCTCTCGTGCTCACTTTGGCAAAATACAATTAGCAAGAAACCATGGGCCACTTAAACCATGTGCTTTAAACCACTTACATCCATGCTCATTCCCAAGTCAAGGTTAACCCTAACATGTAAATGTTCATTTTTAGTTATAAAGAAAAACAAGTCATTTCTCAAAAACATTTGGATAAATGTTTAAAATATTCATTTAATGGTAAAATGATTTTCAAATTCCAATTTATTCTCAAAATATAAGTTTTAAAATTTTATGTGGATTAGTTTACTCATTAACTGCTCTTGACATTCATTATTAGTTTTAAAGAGAGACAAGTAAAGCAATTTTTGGAAAACTATTTGATTAAATAGCTATTAATGTTACTCACCTCATTCTTCTACTCATATTTACCCTATTTTGAAATTACTTAAGCAAGTTGACCATTTCTCTCCCAAGTAGGAATACTTATTAGACATTTTTGAGTTAGCATCTCAAGAGAACTTGATTCCTCTCCGCGCTTGGTAGAGCCATAGTTAAAACGAATCTATACTGGTATCTATTACACAATAAAATTACTTAAAATTTTACTAATTTCTTTTTTTTCCCATAAAATTTTAAGTGGAAATTCTATAATTTATAGCCTACCATTTTTTCCTTAAAAACATTGAATCACTTTAAAACAAATCTTCCTTCCTAAGACTTTTGTATTATAACTTAAGATTGTATCTACCACCAATAAAGCAATAATATTCATAGACTAAATAAACTCATCTTCATCTTCACAATCTTTTAGTATGTACAACATGATTACTTTATAAAGCATAAAAATATATATTCCAAGTCTATCTTTATTTTCTATTAAAATCCATTCTTCTATGATCAAACCATACAATTATTAACCCATAATAATGAAGAATGATCAAACCATACAATTATTAATCCATAATAATAATTAATCTTATAAACTCACCACTTAATATAAATAGTAATAAAAACATGTGTTATAAATATTTTAATGTATATTTTACATCACTAAACCATGTATATAAACTCATCTCAAAACATTTATGACAAGTATATATATAAGAGTAAGATTTACATTGTAATTAAACAAAACAATTTTTCCTTTCATTGATTAATATATAATTCTTTTTATTTTTGTTAAATATAAATAAACATATTTGTTAAAATTATTAATAATGTATCTAAATATTTTATAAAAGTTTCAAAAATATTGTATTAATCAATTATAATGATTATATATAATCACTAAAACTCTTTAAATTTATTTTTAAAATAATTATTATATATTTAAATATTTTTATAAAATTTTCAAAAATATACATTGTTTTAATAAATTATATTGTGTATATAAACTACAACTTTCTAGATTTTTTTTGAAATTATTAATATTTTATTAACTAATATAATTCTTAAAAGTTATTATCAAAGACCAAACCAATATTTATAATGATTATATCATATTTTTATATAAGATATTATGTTACATCTAAATATTGGTTGCACCGAAAAAGTTCATTCTACAGCCTAATGGGGAGAGATGTGTAACTCCTTCCATGCTTATCCTGGAGTTGACACATGTCTTTTATAACTAATAATAAAATATTATTAAAAATAATTTGTCTGCTTAAATTAAATTTAGAATTATTTAGAATTATTTAGAATTGGATATATGTAAAGCTAGCACTGCGCCAACCGAGCTCCCCATCAGCAGTTGGATGTACATAATCTTCTGAGATGTTATATGCATAATCCCATCACTGGATCAATATACCTTCGCTCTTTGCTTGGATCCATCGGAGCAATGACTTTGATGTCTTGATTCTCAAATGTCATCACGTGCTTCTTAAAATTAATCATTGTCATACTCTCGTTGGCCCATACAATCCCCATCAATGTGGGATAGGAGCCTCCACCATCAACGACTTCAATCACATCGAAATCAGTATAGGTCTTCATGCCTTCCACTTCCACAACAAGGTGTGTAACTCTCCCAATCAGCGTTACTATGGCCTGGTTGGCTAGTCGTAGCTGTACAGGAGATCATCTCAGCATTGGGCTCCCCATCTTTTGCCATTTCTATCTTGTTAGAATATTAACATCTGAGCCTAGATACATAATAACTCAATCGACCTCATAGTCCCTGTTACCACCTAAGTTGTACTTGGTGGTTTTTTCAAGCAATCCTGCGAAGTAGAACAAGTATACTTGTTCATGATCAAGGTTCAAAAGTCCGCCAGGCTTTTTCTGGGAGTCTGTTCAAATATTTTTTCTACCACATGTTCATACCCCCTTGGGGGAGTTGTAATAAAATTTTCTAGCTTGGTAGTGTCTGTAAAAGACTCGGTCTATTGGACTCATTTGTCAATCCGATCAGCGCAGAGTGTTTTTCCCCTTGGTTATTATTGGTTGTTGAAAAAACGACTCATAATTTCTAAGTTTTTCACTCAATACCTCTAAAGTTGGGGTGGTAGGCTTGACATTTAGGCCTATTGAGGTTATTAGAGTCTGTTTGTCAATGTATAAACATGTTAGGCATTATGGTCGAGTCATATGAACATGTGCTAAGTCCCCTAGGTTTTTTTTTTTTTTTTAATCTTAATTTTTCCACAAAACTTAGGCTATTTTTTAATAGTCTAAATGGAAAAGTTGGCCTTGTAATAAAAGTGGAGTTAAAAGTCAGTTTCAGTCATGGGGGTGCTCATTTTTTTAGGAGCACCCGGTAAACCCATAAACCCACTTTTCCTAAGTTTTGAGTGATTTTTCCATCACTCAAGTAAGAAAATCCAAAAAAAATCAAATATTAATTAATTTAATGAAAAATTAATTAAATAATGGAGCAAATCCAAGTTCCTAAATCAGTGGATTCTCAGTTGATTGGACTAAAATCAGTTTCTATTGGCCTCCCTGATTTTTTTTGGGACTTTCCTTTGATCAAGGCATCAGTTTCAATCCCTCTCATCTCCTCTGTGAGTTCACTTGGGTTTGGAGGGCGTCTCTCTCCCTCATGGGGAGAATTGTGCTGTGTTGTCCATTCAGGATGAGTTGGGTGAGCCGATAGGTGGTGTGTTGGCACCTCAAGTGAGAGGTGGCACGCCCAGACTGCTTGTCTCACTTCAGACCTCACCTAGTTCACTACAAATCATTTCCCATCTCCTCTCCCAGTTAGGATTTGCGCCCCCTTTGGGCCAGTGGGCTTGTTTTTGCTATAAATTGAGGCTTCCATTCCCTTCTTGAAGTTACTTCGAGTTGGAGAAAATAGGATTGATATTGTAATACTGTTGTAATATTTTCATTGTTGGAATAAATAATCTTTGGAGGCTAAATGGTGTAATGCTCTCATGTGTGTGGAATAAGCATTGTCTTGCGGCTATTGATGTTGCCGGTGTTTGTCTCAATTTCTGCATCTGAACCTTGTCTGGCTTGAATGATTCTGCTGAATAAATAGGAGTGTAGTTGGGCAAGTAAGATTACTTGTTTTTTATTTATCTCATAGCATATGTGTTTGAAGATCTAGATTATACATATTTAATAAGCTTATTTGCATGTAATTCTTGTCTCTTTTTTCATATATATATCCAGATCTCATAAGGTTTTGTGCAAGGTTTTTGTCTATAGCTTTCAGCTGGAAAGGATTGGACAAGCTATGGATCTAATTTGACTCCACTGTACATCTGACATTTTTGTGGAGGCATTGCCCCTTTTCATTCCACTAACAAGTTTCCCTTGCAGATCTATCCAACAACAGGCCTTCCCCCTTCTCTTCCTCCATTTTATTAAAATCAATCTTCCAATTACTTATTCTCCCTCTTATGATCATATCTACTTCTAAAAATTGATTATACATTGTTATATCTAGTTCCTAAGAGTCTTGTTTCTTAGATTTGAAATTTCATAAAGAATATCATATTTTAAAGATAGATCTAGGTGAAGAAATTCCTTTTGCAAGTAGCTAAAGCGTATATCTAAAGCTTGCTCTTAAGGTAGTTTCTTCTTTTTTTTCATTCTTTAAAGATTTAAATTCTACACATCATATTGACTGCCCAAAAGGCAAGCCAATACCCCATGGAAAGCTTGCTTTCCTTGGTTCCTTTTTGCAAAACTAAATTGTTCATTTTTAACAATTTTTAACTTAGTCTATTTTTTGGTAATTAGTGTGGTGACCCAAAACACTTTTAAAGTGTTTTTGGGCACATTTTATTTTAATATCTTGCTGTTTTTTATCATATTTAACAAAAAAGATAAGGAGACTCTGCCCGTTTTCTGACTCTTGGGCAAACCAGAGCTTCCCGGAGGCTTCCCCCACTGTTGTGCTTCCTTATTAGGCTTGTTGTAAGCTTGTTGTAATCCTTTGGATCCCATATAACAAGGACCAAAGTGCAGTTAGTTTTATGATATTGTAACCTTTAATAATAAAGAATCACTTTGAATAGGCTCTTTCGAGCCCACTCCCCACCCCCCTGAGGTGGGGATCCGCGTCCGTTTCACTTTTTTTTCACTTTTTCCCGTTTTTTGCTCTAGCTTAGTCTTGTCATGCAGGATTGTATACTTTGATCATATTTTCCATTATTCCATATTTTGAAATAAAATTAATACTAATACTTACCCCACGAATCCCCAATTGAACCGAAAGGTGAAAGAGGATCATGGTAGGATTAATTAGAAAACCTGTGGTGTGTGTTGTTGCTTCTCTTTTCATTGTTACTTTTCACAAGAAAACAATAAAATTAACCCCTCCTTGATTTCCTGATTGAGGTCCACTTGGACCGAAAGAGATTCCTGGAGGGTCTTTTTTTAACAAGAACATGCTCTTAAAATTTACTAAAATTTACAAGACTCCGGTGTGTAAGCTATGCACTTGGCTGCAGTTCATCAGATCAGTCAAGCTGCATCAAAAGCAACACGAGTGACTAGAATAATTAGGATTCACTTTCCAAATTAACCAGCGCAGGAGAAAATCCAATGCCTCGATTAAACTGTAAATGACGGCAAAATACCCAAAGGAAGTGGGAACTACTAGACAGTGACCTCGAGGCATTGATCTATGTTACATCCTAGTAGGTTTATTACGAACATAGTCTTAGAAACTCCATCCAGCCCACATATTCCTTGCGGGTAGCCTTAGCGGTTGTTACTTTTGGACATACTCCAAGTACCCCTCGGGTATATTTGGAGTCTTCCCTGCCTAATTTAATTAACTCATTTTTTCACATTAATTTAAAACATACCAAGATACAATTGCACAACATTCACTCCAGCACTTGAAAGCACTCTTAATTATTTCCACCTCCATTTAAGGCACTGGTCAACTGTTTATTTATTTCAATATATACATGATTTGGTGTCGTATCGTGTTTATTTGTGATTGTCTCATCATGTTATCTATTGTTTACAATTATTAAATCAAAACTCCTAAAAAACTTACTCATTTAATACCATCATCATCTAAGTAACCAGCCTTAGTAACTTGTAGGGTCTACCCCCCTTAGCTTCGTTAGGAGTTTGTCTAAATAGAGGAGTCAAGAACAAGGTGACAGCCTTGACTCGAGAGTTTCCCCCAAGGACACACCAAGTGGCTTGAATATTTCTGCCACGTCCCCCCTAGGTGTGTGAAAGGCAACAACATATTTTGGCGCCGTTGCCGAGGATAAATCTTTTTATTCCTGGAGTACAACTTTTGTTTTCTTCCCTTTTGTTTTTTCTTGGTTTGATGAATTCTTAGAGTATATCTTTAATTTTCATCTCGCGACTACACTGACATTTTTCAGTTTTTATTTTTAAAAAGAAAATAAGAAAAAAAAATTTGTGAAATCTTTTAAAATTTTTATTTTTCATTTTCACATGGCGACTCCATTGAAGGGATAAAACCCTAATTTCTCATAATTTTTTTGAGACTTGTTGTGTAGATGATGTCATACAACATAGTAAAACTTTAAATGCTCATTATTTAACAGCTCTGGTTCAGTACAAAATACATGGTTGATATATGCTACTGATAAGCCGTTATGGATGATGAAGATTATGGTGCTCAAATTTCCAATGCATATCCTCCCATCAATTTCTCGCCATCCCGGGTTTTCCTAACCATGAACCATATCTACAAGATAAAGAATATTTTCAGGATCTAATTTTTTGTGGAAATGGTGATTCAGTTGTCTGTCACATCATATCCTTTCTTTCAATTGTGAATAAACTCAACATACTTCATAGGGATAATATGATGCGAAGTTTTGCTAATTCTTTGGAAAAGAAGGCTTGGATATGGTTTTGTGGTCTTCCTTGTAAATTCATTACCTCCCTTGAATACTTATGTGCTATTTTTTTTGAGAGGTGGCATAATGGTGAGGGAGATATGTTAACTGTTGTAGAAAGGGCCCTCACCTACCTAAAGGAGCTAAAAGAGCCCATGACTTCCATTATAGATGAGCACACTTGGGATGATCCTATTGAAGAGCTTCATGAGGAACCCATGATTTAACACATTTTTGAATACTCTCCTCATGTCACCATAACTGAAAACATTGAATATTTGAGGTATTCTCAAGTTTGTTGCAATGCTAATATTTTTCCAGAAAGCCCTCATGAGGAAACCATTATAGAGATCGACACTTATGAAGAAATTTATGATGTGTATGATGAAACCCCTCTATGTTCATCACTTAGGAATGAAGTTTTGGAAATTTTAACTTCTTGTAATATCTTTGATACCAAAACTTTGAAGGATGATTATTATGAATAGGAGGAGGGTAGTTATATCTTAGGATGTGATACCAGCAAGGAAGACTCTCTCGTATCCAACATAGATGGGAGTGATGACTATTGGAATTTCATAGATAATCCAACTTGTGAAAATCTTATTGAGAATCCCATCCATGATATGTCTAGCAAGGGGTTTGTCTATTCAAAAAATTGTGGAAGTCCAATCTACGATACGTCCATAGAGGGGAGCGTGGATACCTGGGAAAATCTTAGTATGGAAGAGGAGCATTCAAAATTTTCACATGATCATTCAGATTCATATCATGTAGAGCCGCATAAAGAGGTTCCTTATGATTTGGAGAAGCTTGGGGCTTATACAATGAGTTATCATTGGGTAAGCCTTTATGATCAGTATGATGATGTATTCAGTCTGCCTCATCATGTCGATTGGTATATCAGTCCTATCCAGTCATGGATAGAAGCAACCTACGCGAGCAAATACCAGTTTCGAAAGAATTTTAATGACATTATTCATGCCTATGATTTCCCATCTAACCCACCCATTCTGGATCATCACATAGGTTTTCATTTTCTTAATAAAGTATCCTTACTTTGGCTGGTAACCAAAGATGAGGAAAAAAAATTATGTTAATAAAATGCTTAGGTGGTTACATTGGATTTTTTATTACACCTAACATTTTTATATCATGCTTAGAGTAGGAAAATAAGCTCCTTAAAAGAGAGCATTTACTTTCAGCATTTTCGTTTTGTACTTTGCTATAATAAAAATTTTCTTTCATTAATTAGCTACATTTATTTTGTTTAAATAAATCAGCTTAATGGCTCATTTGGATTTTATATAAAAGCTTGTGGTAATAAGGTTTCTTGTCAAGTTCATATGTTTTTATAGGGTATATAAACCAAAGATTTTGGTGTTCTCGTATCCTCTCCTTTCCCTATGACCAGATCGAGCACACATCCCATAGTTGGAGCCAGATGTTACCACCTAAGTTGTACTTTGTGGTTTTTTCAAGCAATCCTATGAAGTAGAACAAGTACACTTGTTCATGATCATGGTTCAGAAGTCCTCCAGGCTTTTTCTGGGAGTCTGTTCGAATATTTTTTGTACCACACGTTCATACCCCTTTGGGGGAGTTGTAATAAAATGTTCTAACATGGTAATGTTTGGAAAAGACTCGGTCTCCTGGACTCATTTTTCAATCCGATCAGCCCAAATTGTTTTTTCCCTTGGTTATTATTGGTTGTTGAATAAACGACTCATAATTTCTGAGTTTTTCACTTAATACCCCCAAAGTTGGGGTGGTCGGCTTGACATTTAGGCCTATTGAGGTTATTAGAGTCTATGTGTCAATGTATAAACATGCTAGTCATTATGGTCGAGTCATATGAACATGTGCTAAGTCCCCTAGGTTTTGTTTTTGTTTTTTTTAATTTGTAATTTTGATTTTTCCACAAAACTTAGGCTATTTTTTAATAGTCTAAATGGAAAAATTGGTCTTGTAACAAAAGTGGGGTTAAAAGTCAGTTTCAGTCATGGGGGTGCTCATTTTGTAACTTAGAGCACCCGATAAACCCATAAACCCACTTTTCCTAAGTTTTGAGTGATTTTTCCATCACTCAGGTAAGAAAATCCAAAAATATCAAATATTAATTAATTTAATGAAAAATTAATTAAATAATGGAGCAAATCCAAGTTCCTAAATCGATGGATTCTCAGCCAATTGGAATGAAATCAGTTTCTATCGGCCTCCTTAATTTTTTTTTGGGACTTTCATTTGATCGAGGCATTAGTTTCAGTCCCTCTTAGCTCCTATGTGAGTTCACTAGGGTTTGGAGGGCATCTCTCTCCCTCATGGGGCGAATTGTGTTGTGTTGTCCATTCAGGATGAGTTGGGTGAGTCGATAGGTGGTGTGGTGGTGCCTCAGGTGAGAGGTGGCACACCCAAACTACCTAATTCACTTCATATCTCACCCAATTCACTGCATATCATCTCCCAAATCCTCTCCAAGTCAGGATTTGTGCCCCCTTTGGGCTAGTGGGCATGTTTTTGCTATAAATTGAGGCTGCCATTCGCTTCTTAAAGTTAGTTCGAGTTGGAGAGAATAGGATTTCTATTGTAATAATATTGTAATTTTTTCATTGTTGGAATAAAGAAGATTTGGAGGCTAAATGGTGTAATGCTCTCATGTGTGTGGAATAAGCATTGTCTTGCGACTATTGATGTTGTTGTTTTTCCTCTCAATTTCTGCATCTGAACCTTGTCTGGCTTGAATGATTCAGCTGAATCAATAGGAGTGTAGTTGGGCAAGTAATATTACTTGTTTTTTCTATATCTCATAGCATATGTGTTTAAATATCTAGATTATACATGTTTAATAAGATTATTTGCATGTAATTCTTGTCTCTTTTTTCATATATATATCCAGATCTCATAAGGTGTTGTGCAAGGTTATTTGTTTAGCTTTCAGGTGGAAAGGATTGGACGAGCAGTGGATCTAGTTTGAATCCACTATACATCTGACATTTTTGTGGAGGCATTTCCCCTCTGCATTCCACTAACAAGTTTCACTTGCAGATCTATCCAGCAACAGGCCTTCCCCCTTCTCTTCCTCCATTTTACTAAAATCAATCTTCCAGTTACTTGTTCGTCCTCTGATGATCATATCTACTTCTAAAAATTGATTATACATTGTTAGATCTATTTCCTAAGACTCTTGTTGCTTATACCTAAAATTTCATAAAGAATATCATATTTTAAAGATAGATCTAGGTGAAGAAATTCCTTTTGCAAGTAGCTAAATCGTAGATATAAAGCTTGCTCATAAGGTAGTTTCTTTTTTTTCGTTATTTAAAGATTTAAATTCTGCAAGAAATTGCACATCATATTGGATGCCCAAAAGGCAAGCTAAGATCCCAAGGAAAGCTTGCTTTTCTTGGTTCCTTTTTGCAAAACTAAATTGTTCCTTTTTAACAATTTTTAACTTAGTCTTTTTTTTCGGTAATTAGTGTGGTGACCCAAAACACTTTTAAAGTGTTTTTGGGCACATTTTATTTTAATATATTTCTTGTTTTTAGCATATTTAACAAAAAAGAGAAGGAGACTCTGCTCATTTTTCGATTCTTGGGCGAACCAGAGCTTCCCCCACTATTGTGATTCCTTATTAGGCTTGTTGTAAGCTTGTTGTAAGCCTTTGGATCCCAGATAACAAGGACCAAAGTGAAGTTAGTTTGTTAATATTATAACCTTTAATAATAAAGAATCACTTCAAGTAGGCTCTTTCAAGCCCACTCCCCATCGCCCCTAGGGGGATCCACGTCTGTTTCACTTTTTTGCACTTTTTCCCGTTTTTTTCTCTAGCTTAGTATTGTCGTGCAAGATTATATATTTTAATCATATTTGTCATTATTCCATATTTTGAAATCAAATTAATACTAATACTTACCCCACGAATCCCCGATTGAACAAAAAGGTGAAAGAGGATCGTGGTAGGATTAATTTGAAAACCTGTGGTGTGTGTTTTTTATTCTCTTTTCATTGTTACTTTTTGCAAGAAAACAGTAAAATTAACCCCTCCTTGATTTCCTAATTGAGGTCCACTTGGACCGAAAGAGATTCCTGGAGGGTCTTTTTTTTAACAAGAACACGCTCTTAAAATTTACTAAAATTTACAAGACTCTGGTGTGTATGCTCTGCACTTGTCTATGATTCATCTGATTAGTCAAGTTGCATCAAAAGAAATGCAAGTGACTAGAATAATTAGGATTCACTTTCCCAATTAACCACTGCAGGTGAAAATCCAACGCCTTGATTAAACCGTAAACGGTGGCAAAATACCCAAAGGAATTGGGAACTACTAGACAGTGACCTTGAGGCACCGATCTCTATTACATCCTAGTGGGTTTATTAGGAACATGGTCTCAGAAACTCCATCCAGCCCACATATTCCTTACGGGTAACCTTAGCGGTCGCTACTTTTGGACATACTCCAAGTACCCCCCGGGTATATCTGGAGTCCCTCCTGCCTAATTTAATTCACTCATTTTTTCACATTAACTTAAAACGTACCAAGATACAATTGCACAACATTCACTCCAACACTTGCAAGCACTCTTAATTATTTTCGGCTCCATTTAAGGCACTGGTCAACTGTTTATTTCTTTCAATCTATACGTGATTTGGTGTCGTATTGTGCTTATTTGTGAATGTCTCATCATGTTATCTATTGTTTACAATTGTTAAATCAAAACTTTTGAAAAAATTACTCATTTAATACCATCATCATCTAAGTAACCAACCTTAGTAACTTGTAGGGTCTACCCCCCTTGGATTCATTAGGAGTTTTCCTAAATGGAGGAGTCAAGAACAAGGTGACAACCTTGACTTGAGACTTTCCCCCAAGGACACAATGAGTGGCTTGAATATTTCTGCCATGTTCCCCTGTAGGTGTGTGAAAGGCAGCAACAGTCCCCAATATGTATATTCATGTGCATCTCTTTTTCTATCTTTTTCTTAAGCACGGATTTTAGTGTGGAATCCTTCCTCCCGTTATTCGGTCGATGCAATAGATTCTCAATCTCGGCGAGAGCATCGGGATCTCTTGCCAAGGTCAAGAAAATCTTAAAGAAGTGTTGCAAGGTGCCATGTAGTCGCAATGGACCTGCTCCAAGGTTGAATCAAAACCAGTGGGAATTTCGTAAACAGGTAACTTACCAGGATTTCTTCCGATCACATCACATGCTTCAAAGAATGTATCTTTCTCTGCGTTGATGTCAAAATGCACCTTTTTTTCCAGCCAACCAGACTTGTGGAATCAGACTATATTCTCCAATTGTCGCACCTCTGTGAGTGATGACAATGACATCAACATCCTACGTTCTAGGCTCTGCTGAGATTTTCACAACCGTCGGTCCTTGATTCTGGTTCAGCGGTGGATTCACGTTCTGATTTACAGTCTGGTTGTAAATTGGAATTTGGTTATGAACTGGAATTTGGTTTTGATTCTGACTCTACAACTGGTTGTGTACTTGATTATGGTTCTGCGACTGGTTCTGATTCTGTAATTGGTTCTAATTTTGCAACTGCGAAACATTTCTGTCCTGCCACCTTGCAATCAATTGTGGATAGTTCTCAACAGTGCGATCAATCGTGGTACAATACGTACATGTACACTGCAATTATGGACAATCTCTCTAATAATGCCTCAGTACACCACAATTATAACATTGGATAGGTCCACGACCTCGTCCACCTCCTTGACCAAAGCGTCCTCCTTGGAATCCTCCACAGAATCCTCCTTGTTGTTGGCACTGTGGTTAAACAAATTGTTGTTGCGGGTGATTCAATTGTTGTTGGACATACTACATTGACTAAACATATTGTGGATGTTGTGGAGCCATCTACATCCGATTATACCATGGTTGTGGTGCAAACTATTGTTGTGGTTACTGTGGTACAAACTACATCTGCGGTTGTTGTGGTACAAACTACATCTGCGGTTGCTGGTGTGGTACGAACTAAGGTTGAGGTGGTGGCTGCACCACCTGCGGCTGTGGTACCGCTCGATGATCCTCTCCCTTTACATAATACGAGTCATATGTTCTCTCCTGGAGTAGGTCATATGCACGACAATCTTTATCTTCATGGCCAACAGATCGACAAAACGTGCAGTATAAGTTCTTCGGCTTCGTTGCCATCTTCTGCATGTATCCACATTCCTCATGTCAATGCCCATACACTTGGAAGATATGACACCATGGTAAAATTACACAACTCAAAGGGTTCAACGCCCTTGACAACAGGTAGTTCCAGAAATCTGGGAAAGTATCTTTGGTATGTCCTATGTGACATCGAGTGCACTAGAGATTCTTGCATTGTTCTTTTCCCTTCTTAACATCTTGCAACTGGATCATTAATTTCACCAACTACGTTTGAATCTGGTTCATGTTGACTACATTTTCTAGGATGGGTGAAGCTTCCAACTTCATGGCGATCTCCAGATCCTCACTCTATGTCGCAATCTTTTGCTGCATCAGTGGTAGTTTGATATGAGTTAGCAACACTGCAATGAACCATTCCTTATGCTGAATGTCGCCCATCTCAAAACTGACTACTGCCATTAGTGTCTTGAATCTTTGATCAAAATCCCAAATAGTCTCATTGAGATACTGCTTAATTTCCTTCAGTTCTATAATGTACTATGCTTCAGACTTTGGTTTTCTGAACTCTTCAATATGTCCTCTCCTAAGTTCTGCCAGTGTCTTCATCAGAGTCCTCATAGGAACTTGTACAAATTTCATGTACCAATCTAGTGCGTGACCCCGAAGGGTTGTCGCCAATTGGCCCTTCTTGACATCATCATCTACAGTTTGTCTGACAGTCCATACCGACTCACATAGGAACAAATATTGATTTGGATCCTCAGTCTTGTTCCCTTGGAACAAAGGTAACTTCACCTTGTCGCCGACCATTCTTGGCCTTCTTCCTACAGATGTTAATCTACTACTACTATTAGAGTCTTGTTGGCACGTTGGACAGTCGGTGTTGAACTTTCATTTCTCCCTGATTGCGATGTAGTGCACAGAGGTGTAGGTACGTTGTTGCTGGAGTTTGATATTTGCTCTACCCTGGGTGTAGTATGGGTCTGGTCATCCTCATAATCACTATAGGGTTGCTTTTTCATGTGTTGTGTTCCTTCACGGTATTGCGTTTCGATCACAGTAGGACCTTCCCATGTCCTCTGCCTCTTCTCTTGTTGAAACATTGCTCCTTGTTGGAGACATATACCCACCATGCACACTTAATTTGGTCAATTTGGCCTTGTTAAACCACTATCCTAATTTTATTGACTTAATTGGCATCAGAGGAGCACTATATGACATCAATATGAGCACACCCATGCCTACCTTAAGTCAAGGAGGCCAACTAATCATTCTCCTTCATTTGGGGAGGCTAACTGGAGCACTCCGGGAGTGATCTAAGTGTCATAAATGCACCTAATTGCTAACTGGTTGTTACAATCAGTTAGTATGAGTGGTGAAGGCACCTCCATTCATTATATTGATTATTTTATTAATATTTAATGAACTGGAGCCAACAGGGGCACCTCCAACCACCTATGATGGCCAGTTTGACTTCAGTTAACCTCATCTGGGTTCATTGGAGTTAATGATGCGCTACCACTTATTGGTTGGCATGCAGTGACATGTGTCTACGCTAATTTCAGTTAGACTCGGTCATTCATTGCACTCTGACTTCATTTAGGACTCAGTTGAGTCAATCGGCATTTGATCAGTTAGTTAACTAGTGTGTTTACTGTGGCTTACAGTCAGTTAAGCTACACCCATTCATTCAATTTGAATGACCTCCTTGGGAATTCAAATTGTCTTGGCATTCATGTATATTGCATGATCATTGTATTGTATTATTCATTATTATTTTGATTATACAGAGCTGTTGCTCTCATTGCAGCAGCATTTTGCCAATTTTATGCTTAATTGTCTGAATTCTTTGTGAGACCGTGTTTTCAGTCCCTTGACCACTGTGACAAATTAATACGGTATCAGAGCTCATGGTGGGACAAAGCTCAGATCTCTCAAAAACATGGTTTTTGACAGATCTTGCATGAAAAATTGAGCAAAAGCTCAAAATTCCAGCACTGCACCAGAAGCCAAGGCTTACCACTTAATACCCCAAGTAAAGGAATTATTGATCAAGCTTACTTGATCAATTATGCTGGGTGTGATGAAATCCTAAAATGTGCAGGCTGTCCAACCTTACAGTGCCCCTTTTGTTGTGATTTGCAGGTTTTAATAGGTGAAAGCATTTTCTCCAGGAATTTGAAATGGATTCTTCAGTAGAACTCTTGACTCCATTTAATTTCCAGTCATGGAAAGGAGACATGGAGATCCAGCTACATGCCAGAGGACTCTATGGGGTCACTATGGACACTAAAGAAGATCCTGCTTCTGTGACAGACAAAGCTAGATTCTTAAACAACAAAGATGAAGCATTCGGATTCTTGTGCCTCTCTGTTTCCCAGGATCTTCTTTTCCATCTCTCGGGATTGAAGACTCCAAAGTAAATTTGGGACAAATTGAAAACCATGTATGGAAAACACGATGATTTGAGAGTGTACCAGCTTGAAAATGAGTTGATGTCTCTCCAGCCTTCCAATTTCACAAAGTTCAAGCACATTGTCTTACTGTTGAAGCAATGTAAGGTGGAGAAGGAGGATGATCAGCTCATCCTCACCATACTCTCCAAACTTGGAGTTGATTATTCAGTGTTTGTCTCTACATTTCATGCAGGGAAAATCACAACCCCTGGATGGAAGATGCCTTCACTCAATGCCTTCATTGAGTCCCTAACAAGTGAACATTATAAGCTTGTCCATATGGGGATCATCAGATTTTCCTGTGATCAATCCCTCTATGTCTCGAGGCCCAAATATCTGAAGGGTAAAGGAAAGCAGCAGAAGAACCCAAAAACCAAATTCAAAGCTCCTAAGCCTAAATTTGAAAACCAGCAGCATGAAGAGCCTTCTGGCTCGAAGAAGAATAAAGGAAAAGGGCATCATGGGAAGGAAAAAGTCAAGTGTTCATACTGCAAGAAGGGATTCCACCCTGAACATTCCTGCATGAAAAATAAACTTGATGAAGCTACTTCTCTTCTTGAGAAAAATCACATCAATCTTCTAGAAATATTTTGGAGGAGAGATCAGCAAGATCAGGAACCACAGCATGAAAGGGGTCATGCCCTCATGGCAAGCACTTCGAAGTCCAAATCACTCTTGATAGATTCTGGAGCTTCGAACCACATGATGGCTGAAAGAGACTCCTTCTCATCTTTGGAGACCGGCAAATCCATTCCCATCCACATGGGAGATGACTCCACAATCATTTCCGAAGGACAAGGTACTGTAGATCTTGAGCATGGTTATTTTTCCAATGTTCTATGTACCATATATTGCATCAAACCTCCTAAGTGTTTATTAAAATGACACATATGGGAGTGCCCAAGAGAGTCTCATTTAGCCTGAATGATGTAGAGATCACAGAACTTGCATCTGAAAAACTTGTAGCAAAAGGCCTTGCAAACCATCATGCAAAAGCCTATGAGTTCTCCCATTTTGTGGCGGATGCAAAGCTTACCGCATTGCTGACTCATGGAAATGAAATTAGTAGACTATGGCATGAGAGGTTTGGCCATATGAACTTCAAATACTTGTATCAATTACAAAATAATTCTATGGTTGAAGGCCTCCCGGTCATCAAAGCTACCACTGGAATTTGCAAGGGCTGTGTTGTTGGAAAGCACCTTGAGCATAAATTCGATCGAGGGAAGGCAAGCCGAGCATCATGCATCTTGGGACTGATACATTCTAATATCAGTGGTCCCATGCCTATCACATCCATGAATGGATCAAGGTATGCTATGAATTTCATTGATGACTTTTCCAGATACACATGGGTCTTTTTATCAAAAACAAGTCGAAAGTCTTGGAAAAATTCATTGAATTGAAGGCCTTCATTGAGAATGCATCTGGCCAAAATATCAAGATCTTGAGATCTGATAATGGTGGGGAGTATGTCGTTAATGATTTACTGCATATATGTTCCCAAATTGGTATTCAGATCCAGCATTCAGTCCCCTACACTCCCCAGCAAAATGGTGTAGCGGAGAGGAAGAATCGGTCTCTCAAGGAGATGACCACTTGTATGTTGGAATCAAAGAAGTTGGCTGCAAATTTGTGGGCTGAAGCCATGCATGCTACAGAATATATTTAGAATAGAGTGCCACACTCATTCACAAAAGGGAATACCCCTTTCGAAGCATACTTTGGACACAACCCGGATGTGTCGAATCTGCGAGTGTTTGGGTCCACTGCATGGGCCCGAATTCCACTTGATAAAAGGAGAGCTTTGCAACTACAAAGAATAGAATGTATGTTTATTGGATATCCTAATAAATAAAAATGTTTCAATCTGCTGTATATCAAAACAAAACATATCATCATTGAAAGGAGTGTCAAGTTCGATGAGCCTCTTCAGGAGGTAGAACTAGTGAAGGAGAAAACTGCTAAATTTCCTTCCTATTCTACTAAATATTTGGATGATGTAATTGGGGGTGATGACCTTGATTTGGATCCTCTGATTTCTGATATCAATGAAAAGCAAACATCATATGCTGAATTAAAGCCTAAAGTACAAAATCATCTCCCAACTTGGGCCCGACAGACACTCTCCTCCGCAAGAGATAACATTGGAAATCCGGATGATCCAAGGAGAACCCGGTCCGATTTCCAAAGAGCAAGTATTGCGCTCTATTATCCTAATTATTTTTTGTCCAAATCTTGTTATTTGATGATAAGTTCCTAATTCTTACTACCATTCTTGAAAGGATCCAAGATGGCAAGTTTCAATGGATGAAGAGATGAATTCTCTTCAGAAAAACACCACTTGAGAGCTAGTTTCTCTTTCTCTGGGGAGGAAATTGGTTCAATGCAAGTGGGTGTTTCGGACTAAGGTTGATGCTAATGGTAGCACCTTCAAATATAAGGCAAGGTTGGTAGAAAAGGTTTCTCCCATGCCTAAGGTGTGGACTACCATGAGACTTTTGCACCAGTTGCAAAAATGGACTCCATCTGCTTAGTTTTGGCAATTTCTACATCTAAGCACTGGGAAGTGCATCATATGGATGTTAAGTTTGTCTTTCTATATGGAGATCTTCATGAGGAGATATACATGAAGCAGCCTGAGGGCTACATTTCTGATCCATATTTGGTTTGCAATCTAAAGAAGTCACTATACGGGTTAAAACAGGCCCCAAGAGAGTGGTATTCCAAGATGGATGCCTTCCTTCTCTCGCAAAACTTCCAAATGTGTAAATTAGATCAAAATGTGTATATACATCAGTCTGATGGTCATTTTATTATTATTGTTTTATATTTTGATGACTTACTGATCACAGGTATCACATTTGCTTCTATTTTAGTCATCAAAACTACTCTCCACAATGCATTTGAAATGAGCGATTTGGGGCTCTTAAAGCAATTTATGGGGCTCGAAATTGAGAAAAATTCTGATGGGATAATGGTCACTCAGTCCAAATACATATCAGACCTGTTAGTAAAATTTAACATGGCTGAATGTAGCGATGCTCCATTCCCTTTCCTTTCAGGGATCGGCCTTGAAGAAGGAAAAAGCACACCTCCCATGGACTGCACTATTTGTCGACAGCTGATAGGTAGCTTGCTCTACTTGACTCATTCTCGGACTGATATTTGTTATGCCATGAATGTTGTGTCAAGATACATGCAGCAGCCTCATGATCTTCATTGGAAGGCATCCAAGAGGATCCTCCGGTATATTCAGGGAACCAAGACCTACGACATTCACTATGCTGCAAAGTCTGAGCTAGAGCTGGTTGGTTACACAGATTCCGATTAGGTAGGTGATTCTATTGATCGAAAGTATACTTCTTGATATGTCTTCATGTTTGGTGGCGGCCCCATTTTCTGGTCTAGCAAAAATCAGTTCTCCATAGCATTGTCTTCAGCAGAGGTCGAGTACCGAGGAGCGGTGAATGCTTGCATCCAAGTTGTTTGGTTGCAAGGAATTCTTTCATATTTTGATCTTGGTAGTACTTTGTCCACTATCCTCTTTTGTGACAATCAAAGTGCTATTAAGATATCCACAGATCCAGTTACCAGGAAGAGGACCAAGCATGTA
>LPNX010964012.1:7995-20822 GCA_001517045.1 Pseudotsuga menziesii
CATTTTCACCTCCTTTAAGCCCAACCTTAGCAAAACCGCACAACGAAGTTTCACGTTTGTCTAATTTCTCAAAATTAAAATTTAATCATAGATTTAAATCCGCATTTGGAAAATAAGAGTGCATGCCAACTTTCACGATGTTGAGAGCTATTTTCGCCATCTTTAAGCCAAACCCTAACAAAACTGCATGATGGAGTCTCAGCTTTGACCAGATTATTAGAATTTAAACTTGATCATATGTTTGTATGCATATTGGATAGACAAGCATGCACACCAACTTTTGCGACATTTCAAGCTATTTTGACCCCCTTTAAGCCCAACCCCGTTGAAACCGCACGACGGAGTTTCGCTTTCGAGCAGTTTCTTAGAATTTATATTTGGTCATAAATTTGGATGCCAATTTGATCAACAAGCGTGCATGCAAACTATTGAGACATTCCAAAATATTTTCACCCCCTTTAAGCCCAACCTTAGCAAAACCGCACAACGAAGTTTCACGTTTGTCTAATTTCTCAAAATTAAAATTTAATCATAGATTTAAATCCGCATTTGGAAAATAAGAGTGCATGCCAACTTTCACGATGTTGAGAGCTATTTTCGCCATCTTTAAGCCAAACCCTAACAAAACTGCATGATGCAGTCTCAACTTTGACCAGATTATTAGAATTTAAACTTGATCATATGTTTGGATGCATATTGGATAGACAAGCATGCACACCAACTTTTGTGACGTTTCAAGCTATTTTGACCCCCTTTAAGCCCAACCCCATTGAAACCGCACGACGGAGTTTCGCTTTCGAGCAGTTTCTTAGAATTTATATTTGGTCATAAATTTGGATGCCAATTTGATCAATAAGCGTGCATGCAAACTTTTGAGACATTCCAAAATATTTTCACCCCCTTTAAGCCCAACCTTAGCAAAACCGCACAACGAAGTTTCACGTTTGACTAATTTCTCAAAATTAAAATTTAATCATAGATTTAAATCCACATTTGGAAAATAAAAGTGCATGCCAATTTCACAATGTTGAGAGCTATTTTCACCATCTTTAAGCCAAACCCTAACAAAATTGATGATGCAGTCTCAGCTTTGACCATATTCTTAGAATTTAAACCTGATCATATGTTTGGATGCATGTTCGATAGACAAGCATGCACGCCAAATTTCACGACGTTTCAAGCTATTTTGACCCCCTTTAAACCCAACCCTGTTGAAACCGCACGACGGAGTTTCCCTTTCGAGCAGTTTCTTAGAATTTAAATTTGATCATAAATTTGGATGCCAATTTGATCAACAAGCGTGCATGCAAACTATTTTCGTTATCACATTCCAAAATATTTTCACCCCCTTTAAGCCCAACCTTAGCAAAACCGCACAACGAAGTTTCACGTATGACTAATTTCTCAAAATTAAAATTTAGTCATAGATTTAAATCCGCATTTGGAAAATAAGAGTGCATGCCAACTTTCACGATGTTGAGAGCAATTTTCACCATCTTTATGCCAAACCCTAGCAAAACCGCATGATGCAGTCTCAGCTTTGACCAGATGCTTACAATTTAAACCTGATCATATGTTTGGATGCATATTGGATAGACAAGCATGCACGCCAACTTTCACGACGTTTCAAGCCATTTTGACCCCCTTTAAGCCGAACCCTGTTGAAACTGCACGAGGGAGTTTCCCTTTCAAGCAGTTTCTCAGAACTTAAATTTGATCATAAATTTGGATGCCAATTTGATCAACAAGCGTGCATGCAAACTTTTGAGACATTCCAAAATATTTTCACCCCCTTCAAGCCCAACCTTAGCAAAACCGCACAAGGAAGTTTCACGTTTGACTAATTTCTCAAAATTAAAACTTACTCATAGATTTAAATCCGCATTTGGAAAATAAGAGTGCATGCCAACTTTCACGATGTTGAGAGCTATTTTCGCCATCTTTAAGCCAAACCCTAACAAAACTGCATGATGCAGTTTGAGCTTTGACCAGTTTCTTAGAATTTAAACCTGATCATATGTTTGGATGCATATTGGATAGACAAGAATGCACACCAACTTTCGCGACGTTTCAAGCTATTTTGACCCCCTTTAAGCCCAACCCTGTTGAAAGCGTACGACGGAGTTTCCCTTTCGAGCAGTTTCTTAGAATTTAAATTTGATCATAAATTTGGATGCCAATTTGATTAACAAGCGTGCATGCAAACTTTTGAGACATTCCAAAATATTTTCACACCCTTTAAGCCCAACCTTAGCAAAACCGCACAACGAAGTTTCACGTTTGACTAATTTCTCAAAATTAAAATTTAATCATAGATTTAAATCCGCATTTGCAAAATAAGAGTGCATGCCAACTTTCACGATGTTGAGAGCTATTTCTTCCATCTTTAAGCCAAACCCTAACAAAACTGTATGATGCAGTCTCAGCTTAGACCAGATTTTATAGAATTTAAACCTGGTCATATGTTTGGATGCATATTGGATAGACAAGCATGCTCGCCAACTTTCACGACGTTTCAAGCTAATTTGACCCCCTTTAAGCCCAACCCTGTTGAAACCGCACGACGGAGTTTCCCTTTCTAGCAGTTTCTGAGAATTTAAATTTGATCATAAATTTGGACGCCAATTTGATCAACAAGCGTGCATGCAAACTTTTGAGACATTCCAAAATATTTTCACCCACTTTAAGCCCAACCTTAGCAAAACCGCACAACAAAGTTTCACGTTTGACTAATTTCTCAAAATTAAAATTTAATCACAGATTTAAATCCACATTTGGAAAATAAGAGTGCATGCCAACTTTCACGATGTTGAGAGCTATTTTCGCCATCTTTAAGCCAAACCCTAACCAAACTGTATGATGCAGTCTCAGCTTTGACCAGATTCTTAGAATTTAAACCTGATCATATGTTTGGATGCATATTGTATAGACAAGCATGCTCGCCAACTTTCGCGACGTTTCAAGCTATTTTGACCCCCTTTAATCCCAACCCTGTTGAAACCGCACGACGGAGTTAGCCTTTCGAGCAATTTCTCAGAATTTAAATTTGATCATAAATTTGGATGCCAATTTGATCAACAAGTGTGCATGCAAACTTTTGAGACATTACAAAATATTTTCACCCCTTTAAGCCCAACCTTAGCAAAACCACACAACGTCGTTTCACGTTTGACTAATTTCTCAAAAATAAAATTTAATCATAGATTTAAATCCGCATTTGGAAAATAAGAGTGCATGCCAACTTTCATGATCTTGAGAGCTATTTTCGCCATCTTTAAGCAAAACCCTAACAAAACTGATGATGCAGTCTCAGCTTTGACCAGATTCTTAGAATTTAAACCTGATCATTTGTTTGGACGCATATTGGATAGACATGCATGCACGCTAACTTTCACGACGTTTCGAGCTATTTTGACCCCCTTTAAGCCCAACCCTGTTGAAACCACACGACGGAGTTTCCCTTTCGAGCAGTTTCTTAGAATTTAAATTTGATCATAAATTTGGATGCCAATTTGATCAACAAGAGTGCATGCAAACTTTTGAGACATTCCAAAATATTTTCACACCCTTTAAGCCCAACCTTTGCAAAACCGCACAACGAAGTTTCACGTTTGACTAATTTCTCAAAATTAAAATTTAATCATATATTTAAATCCGCATTTGGAAAATAAGAGTGCATGCCAACTTTCACGATGTTGAGAGCTATTTTTTCCATCTTTAAGCCAAACCCTAACAAAACTGCATGATGCAGTCTCAGCTTTGACCAGATTTTATAGAATTTAACCCTGATCATATGTTTGGATGAATATTGGATAGACAAGCATGCACGCCAACTTTCGCGACGTTTCAAGCTATTTTGACCCCCTTTAAGCCCAACCCTTTTTGAAACCGCACGATGGAGTTTCCCTTTCGAGCAGTTTCTGAGAATTTAAATTTGATCATAAATTTGGACGCCAATTTGATCAACAAGCGTGCATGCAAACTTTTGAGACATTCCAAAATATTTTCACCCCCTTTAAGCCAAACCCTAAAAAAATTGCATGATGCAGTCTCAGCTTTGACAAGATTCTTAGAATCTAAACCTAATCATATGTTTGGATGCATATTGGATAGAAAACCATGCACGCCAACTTTCGCGACGTTTCAAGCTATTTTGACCCCCTTTAGGCCCAACCCTGTTGAAAGCGCACGACGGAGTTTCCCTTTCGTTATCACATTCCAAAATATTTTCACCCCCTTTAAGCCCAACCTTAGCAAAACCGCACAACGAAGTTTCACGTTTGACTAATTTCTCAAAATTAAAATTTAATTATAGATTTAAATCCGCATTTGGAAAATAAGAGTGCACGCCAACTTTCACGATGTTAAGAGATATTTTCGCCATCTTTAAGCCAAACCCTAACAAAACTGCATGATGCAGTCTCAGCTTTGACCAGATTCTTAGAATTTAAACCTGATCATATGTTTGGATGCATATTGGATAGACAAGCATGCACGCCAAATTTTGTGACGTTTCAAGCTATTTTGACCCCCTTTAAGCACAACCCTGTTGAAAGCGCACGACGGAGTTTCCTTTTCGAGCAGTTTCTTAGAATTTAAATTTTATCATAAATTTTGATGCCAATTTGATCAACAAGCGTGCATGCAAACTTTTGAGACATTCCAAAATATTTTCACCCCCTTTAAGCCCAACCTTAGCAAAACCGCACAACGAAGTTTCACATTTGACTAATTTCTCAAAATTAAAATTTAATCATAGATTTAAATCCACATTTGGAAAATAAGAGTACATGCCAACTTTCACGATGTTGAGAGCTATTTTCGCCATCTTTAAGCCAAACCCTAACAAAACTGCATGATGCAGTCTCAGCTTTGACCAGATTCTTAGAATTTAAACCTGATCATATGTTTTGATGCATATTGGATAGACAAGCATGCACACCAACTTTCGCGACGTTTCAAGCTATTTTGACCCCCTTTAAGCCCAACCCCTGTTGAAACCGCACGACAGAGTTTCCCTTTCGTGCAGTTTCTTAGAATTTAAATTTGATCATAAATTTGGATGCCAATTTGATGAACAAGCGTGCATGCAAACTTGTGAGACATTCCAAAATATTTTCACCCCCTTTAAGCCCAACCTTAGCAAAACCGCACAACGAAGTTTCACGTTTGACTAATTTCTCAAAATTAAAATTTAATCATAGATTTAAATCCGCATTTGGAAAATAAGAGTGCATGCCAACTTTCATGATGTTGAGAGCTATTTTCGCCATCTTTAAGCCAAACCCTAACAAAACCGATGATGCAGTCTCAGCTTTGACCAGATACTTAGAATTTAAACCTGATCATATGTTTGGATGCATATTGGATAGACAAGCATGCACGCCAACTTTCGAATGCTTGTCTATCCAATATGCATCCCAACATATGATCAGGTTCAAATTCTAAGAATCTGGTCAAAGCTAAGACTGTATCATGCAGTTTTGTTAGGGTTTGGCTTAAAGATGGCGAAAATAGCTCTCAACATCGTGAAAGTTGGCATGCACTCTTATTTTGCAAAAGGTTCATATTAAAGGGGGTGAAAATATTTTGGAATGTCTCAAAAGTTCATATTTGATCATAAATTTGGATGCCAATTTAAACAACAAGCGGGCATGCAAACTTTTGAGACATTCCAAAATATTTTCACCCCCTTTAATATGAACCTTTTGCAAAATAAGAGTGCATGCCAACTTTCACGATGTTGAGAGCTATTTTCGCCATCTTTAAGCCAAACCCTAACAAAACTGCATGATACAGTCTTAGCTTTGACCAGTTTCTTAGAATTTGAACCTGATCATATGTTGGGATGCATATTGGATAGACAAGCATGCGCACAAACTTTCGCGACGTTTCAAGCTATTTTGACCCCCTTTAAGCCCAACCCTGGTGAAACCGCACGACGGAGTTTCCCTTTCGAGCAGTTTCTCAAAATTTAAATTTGATCATAAATTTGGATGCCAAATTGATCAACAAGCGTGCATGCAAACTTTTGAGACATTCCAAAATATTTTCACCCCCTTTAAGCCCAACCTTAGCAAAACTGCACAACGAAGTTTCACGTTCGACTAATTTCTCAAAATTAAAATTTAATCATAGATTTAAATCCACATTTGGAAAATAAGAGTGCATGCCAACTTTCACAATGTTGAGAGCTATTTTCACCATCTTTAAGCCAAACCCTAACAAAACTACATGGTGCAGTCTCAGCTTTGACCAGATTCTTACAATTTAAACCTGATCATATGTTTGGATGTATATTGGATAAACAAGCATGCACGCCAACTTTCGCGACGTTTGAAGCTATTTTGACCGCCTTTAAGCCCAACCCAGTTGAAACCGCACGACGGAGTTTCCCTTTCGAGCAGTTTCTGAGAATTTAAATTTGATCATAAATTTGGATGTCAATTTGATCAAGAGGCGTGCATGCAAACTTTTGAGACTTTCCAAAATATTTTCATCGCCTTTAAGCCCAACCTTAGCAAAACCGCACAATGAAGTTTCACGTTTGACTATTTTCTCAAAATTAAAATTTAATCATAGATTTCAATCCGCATTTGGAAAATAAGAGTGCATGCCAACTTTCACGATGTTGAGAGCTATTTTCGCCATCTTTAAGCCAAACCCTAACAAAACTGCATGATGCAGTCTCAGCTTTGACCAGATTCTTAGAATCTAAACCTGATCATAGGTTTGGATGCATATTGGATAGACAAGCATGCACGCCAACTTTCACGACGTTTCAAGCTATTTTGACCCCCTTTAAGCCCAACACTATTGAAACCGCACGACGGAGTTTCCCTTTTGAGCAGTTTCTCAGAATTTAAATTTGATCATAAATTTGGATGCCAATTTGATCAACAAGCGTGCATGCAAACTTTTGAGACATTCCAAAATATTTTCACCCCCTTCAAGCCCAACCTTAGCAAAACCACACAATGAAGTTTCACGTTTGACTAATTTCTCAAAATTAAAATTTAATCATAGATTTAAATCCGCATTTGGAAAATAAGAGTGCATGCCAACTTTCACGATGTTGAGACCTATTTTTTCCATCTTAAGCCAAACCCTAACAAAACTGCATGATGCAATCTCAGCTTTGACCAGATTCTTAGAATTTAAACCTGATCATATGTTTGGATGCATATTGGATAGACAAGCATGCACGCCAACTTTCACGATGTTTCAAGCTATTTTGACCCCCTTTAAGCCCAACCCTGTTGAAACCGCACGACGGAGTTTCCCTTTCGAGCAGTTTCTCAGAATTTAAATTTGTTCATAAATTTGGATGCCAATTTGATCAACAAGCGTGCATGCAAACTTTTGAGACATTCCAAAATATTTTCACCCCTTTTAAGCCCAACCTTAGCAAAACCGCACAACGAAGTTTCACGTTCGACAAATTTCTCAAAATTAAAATTTAATCATACATTTAAATCCGCATTTGGAAAATAAGATTGCATGCCAACTTTCACGATGTTGAGAGCTATTTTCGCCATCTTTAAGCCAAACCCTAACAAAACTGCATGATGCGGTCTCAGCTTTGACCAGATTCTTAGAATTTAAACCTGATCATATGTTTGGATGCATATTGGATAGACAAGCATGCACGCCAACTTTCGCGACGTTTCAATCTATTTTGACCCCCTTTAAGCCCAACCCTGTTGAAACCGCACGACGGAGTTTCCCTTTCGAGCAGTTTCTTAGAATTTAAATTTGATCATAAATTTGGATGCCCATTTGATCAACAAGCGTGCATGCAAACTTTTGAGACATTCCAAAATATTTTCACCCCCTTTAATCCCAACCTTAGCAAAACAGCACAACGAAGTTTCACATTTGACTAATTTCTCAAAATTAAAATTTAATCATAGATTTAAATCCGCATTTGGAAAATAAGAGTGCATGCCAACTTTCACGATGTTGAGACCTATTTTTTCCATCTTAAGCCAAACCCTAACAAAACTGGATGATGCAGTCTCAGCTTTGACCAGATTCTTAGAATTTAAGCCTGATCATATGTTTGGATGCATATTGGATAGACAAGCATGCACGCGAAATTTCGCAACGTTTCAAGCTATTTTGACGCCGTTTAAGCCCAACCCTATTGAAACCGCACGACGGAGTTTCCCTTTCGAGCAGTTTCTTAGAATTTAAATTTGATCATAAATTTGGATGCCAATTTGATCAACAAGCGTGCATGCAAACTTTTGAGACATTCCAAAATATTTTCACCCCCTTTAATCCCAACCTTAGCAAAACAGCACAACGAAGTTTCACATTTGACTAATTTCTCAAAATTAAAATTTAATCATAGATTTAAATCCGCATTTGGAAAATAAGAGTGCATGCCAACTTTCACGATGTTGAGACCTATTTTTTCCATCTTAAGCCAAACCCTAACAAAACTGGATGATGCAGTCTCAGCTTTGACCAGATTCTTAGAATTTAAGCCTGATCATATGTTTGGATGCATATTGGATAGACAAGCATGCACGCGAAATTTCGCAACGTTTCAAGCTATTTTGACGCCGTTTAAGCCCAACCCTATTGAAACCGCACGACGGAGTTTCCCTTTCGAGCAGTTTCTTAGAATTTAAATTTGATCATAAATTTGGATGCCAATTTGATCAACAAGCGTGCATGCAAACTTTTGAGACATTCCAAAATATTTTCACCCCCTTTAAGCCCAACCTTAGCAAAACCGCACAACATAGTTTCACGTTTGACTAATTTCTCAAAATTAAAATTTAATCATGGATTTAAATACGGATTTGGAAAATAAGAAAGAATTCCAACTTATATGATGTTGAGAGCTATTTTCACCATCTTTAAGCCAAACCCTAACAAAACTGCATGATGCAGTCTCAGCTTTGACCAGATTCTTAGAATTTAAACCTGATCATATGTTTGGATGCATATTGGATAGACAAGCATGCACGCCAGCTTTCTCGACGTTTCAAGCTATTTCGACCCCCTTTAATCCCAACCCTATTGAAACCGCACGACGGAGTTTCCATTTCGAGCAGTTTGTTAGAATTTAAATTTGATCATAAATTTGGATGCCAATTTGATCAAAAAGCATGCATGCAAACTTTTGAGACATTCCAAAATAGTTTAACCCCCTTTAAACCCAACCTTAGAAAAACTGCACAACGAAGTTTCACGTTTGACTATTTTCTCAAAATTAAAATTAAATCATAGACTTAAATCCGCATTTGGAAAATAAGAGTGCATGCCAACTTTCATGATGTTGAAAGCTATTTTCGCCATCTTTAAGCCAAACGCTAACAAAACTGCATGATGCAGTCTCCGCTTTGACCAAATTGTTGGAATTTAAACCTGATCATATGTTTGGATGCATATTGGATAGACAAGCATGCACGCCAGCTTTCTCGACGTTTTAAGCCCAACCCTGTTGAAACCGCACGACGGAGTTTCTCTTTTGAGCAATTTCTTAGAATTTAAATTTGATCATAAATTTGGATACCAATTTGATCAACAAGCGTGCATCCAAACTTTTGATACATTCCAAGATATTTTCACGCCCTTTAAGCCCAACATTAGCAAAACCGCACAACGAAGTTTCACGTTTGACTAATGTCTCAAAATTAAAATTTAATCATAGATTTAAATCCGCATTTGGAAAATAAGAGTGCGTGCCAACTTTCACGATGTTGAGAGCTATTTTCGCCATCTTTAAGCCAAACACTAACAAATCTGCACGATGCAATCTCAGCTTTGACCAGATTCTTAGAATTTAAACCTGATCATATGTTTGGATTCATATTGGATAGACAAGTATGCACGCCAGCTTTCGCGACGTTTCAAGCTATTTCGACCACCTTTAAGCCCAACCCTGTTGAAACCGCACAACGGAGTTTCCCTATCGAGCAGTTTCTTAGAATTTAAATTTGATCATAAATTTGGATGCCAATTTGGTCAAAAAGCATGCATGCAAACTTTTGAGACATTCCAAAATATTTTCACCCCCTTTAAGCCCAACCTTAGCAAAACCGCACAACGAAGTTTCACGTTTGACTAATTTCTCAAAATTAAAATTTAATCATAGATTTAAATCCACATTTGGAAAATAAGAGTGCATGGCAACTTTCACGATGTTGAGAGCTATTTTCGCCATCTTTAAGCCAAACCCTAACAAAACTGCATGATGTTGTCTCAGCTTTCACCAGATTCTTAGAATTTAAACCTGATCATATGTTCAGATGCATATTGGATAAACAAGCATGCACGCCAACTTTCGCGACATTTCAAGCTATTTTGACCCCCTTTAAGTCCAACCCTGTTGAAACCGCACGACGGAGTTTCCCTTTCGAGCAGTTTCTTAGAATTTAAATTTGATCATAAATTTGGATACCAATTTGATCAACAAGCATGCATGCAAACTTTTATGACATTCCAAAAGATTTTCACCCCCTTTAAGCCCAACATTACCTAAACCGCACAACGAAGTTTCACGTTTGACTAATTTCTCAAAATTAAAATTAAATCATAGATTTAAATCTGCATTTGGAAAATAAGAGTGCATGCCAACTTTCACGATGTTGAGAGCTATTTTCGCCATCTTTAAGCCAAACCCTAACAAAACTGCATGATGTTGTCTCAGCTTTCACCAGATTCTTAGAATTTAAACCTGATCATATGTTCAGATGCATATTGGATAAACAAGCATGCACGCCAACTTTCGCGACATTTCAAGCTATTTTGACCCCCTTTAAGTCCAACCCTGTTGAAACCGCACGACGGAGTTTCCCTTTCGAGCAGTTTCTTAGAATTTAAATTTGATCATAAATTTGGATACCAATTTGATCAACAAGCATGCATGCAAACTTTTATGACATTCCAAAAGATTTTCACCCCCTTTAAGCCCAACATTACCTAAACCGCACAACGAAGTTTCACGTTTGACTAATTTCTCAAAATTAAAATTAAATCATAGATTTAAATCTGCATTTGGAAAATAAGAGTGCATGCCAACTTTCACGATGTTGAGAGCCATTTTCGCCATCTTTAAGCCAAACCCTAACAAAACTGCATGATGCTGTGTCAGCTTTGACAAGATTCTTAGAATTTAAACCTGATCATATGTTTGGATGCATATTCGATAGACAAGCATGCATGCCAACTTTCGCGACGTTTCAAGCTATTTTGACCCCCTTTAAGCCCAACCCTGTTGAAACCGCACGACAGAGTTTCCCTTTCGAGCAGTTTCTTAGAATTTAAATTTGATCATAAATTTCGATGCCAATTTGATCAACAAGCATGCATGTAAACTTTTGAGACATTCCAAAATATTTTCATCCCCTTTAAGCCCAACCTTAGCAAAACCGCACAACGAAGTTTCACGTTTGACTCATTTCTCAAAATTAAAATTTAATCATAGATTTAAATCCACATTTGGAAAATAAGAGTGCATGCCAACTTTCACGATGTTGAGAGCTATTTTCGCCATCTTTAAGCCAAACCCTAACAAAACTGCATGATGCAGTCTTAGCTTTGACCAGATTTTTTAGAATTTAAACCTGATCATATGTTTGGATGGATATTGGATAGACAAGCATGCATGCCAACTTTCGTGACGTTTCAAGCTATTTTGACCCCCTTTAAGCCCAACTCTGTTGAAACCGCACGACGGAGTTTCCCTTTCGAGTAGTTTCTTAGAATTTAAATTTGATCATAAATTTGGATGCCAATTTCATCAACAAGCGTGCATGCAAACTTTTGAGATATTCCAAAATATTTTCACCCCTTTAAGCCCAACCTTAGCAAAACCGCACAACAAAGTTTCACGTTTGACTAATTTCTCAAAATTAAAATTTAATCATAGATTTAAATCCACATTTGGAAAATAAGAGTGCATGCCAACTTTCACGATGTTGAGAGCTATTTTCGCCATCTTTAAGCCAAACCCTAACAAAACTGCATTATGCAGTCTCAGCTTTGACTAGATTCTTAGAATTTAAACCTGATCATATGTTTGGATGCATATTGGATAGACAAGCATGCACGCCAACTTTCGTGATGTTTCAAGCTATTTTGACCCGCTTTAAGCCCAACCCTGTTGAAACAGCACGACGGAGTTTCCCTTTCGAGCAGTTTCTTAGAATTTAAATTTTATCATAAATTTGGATGCCAATTTGATCAACAAGCGTGAATGCAAACTTTTGAGACATTCCAAAATATTTTCAGCCCCTTTAAGCCCAACCTTAGCAAAACCGCACAATGAAGTTTCACCTTTGACTAATTTCTCAAAATTAGAATTTAATCATAGATTTAAATCCGCATTTGGAAAATAAGAGTGCATGCCAACTTTCACGATGTTGAGAGCTATTTTCACCATCTTTAAGCCAAACCCTAACAAAACTGCATGATGTAGTCTCGGCTTTGACCAGATTCTTAGAATTTAAACCTGATCATATGTTTGGATGCATATTGGATAGACAAGCATGCACGCCAACTTTCGTGACGTTTCAAGCTATTTTGACCCCCTTTAAGCCCAACGTTGTTGAAATCGCACGACGGAGTTTCCGTTTCGAGCAATTTGTTAGAATTTAAATTTGATCATAAATTTGGATGCCAATTTGATCAACAAGTGTCCATGCAAACTTTTGAGACATTCAAAAATATTTTCACCCCCTTTAATCCCAACCTTAGCAAAACCGCAGAACGAAGTTTCACGTTTGACTAATTTCTCAAATTTAAAATTTAATCATAGATTTAAATCCGCATTTGGAAAATAAGAGTGCATGCCAACTTTCACGATGTTG